>CALNHX010006112.1:0-95335 GCA_940337035.1 Agriotes lineatus
TCATTTACTTTTCAATAACTTAATTTTCCAAAACCTGACGTGCCAGACTAAATTTGTTTTTACTATTATTATTAGGGCTACAGGTCTAAAGCCACAAATAACTGGGAGAACTATCACAAGGCTCTCAGAGACTAAGGCAAAAAGATCAAGGCAGCTAAGATAGCAGCCTGGAAAAAGTTTTGCCAGGAGGTGGATACCACGCGATCCACAGCTAGACTCCACAAAATCATCTCAAAGCAAGCCATGAACCCAGTAGGCACTCTTAAAAAAGAAAGCGGAAAATACACTACAACGGAAGAGGAGACTTTATCTCTTTTGATAAAAACTCACCTACCCGGAGCAGTGGAACAACCTACTCTGGCTGAACCCAATCATACCCCTAGGAGGGAAGACTGGGAAACAGCTAAGAGAATAGTCAGCAAAGAAAGGATTAGATGGGCAACTAGCCTCTTCAGTCCTTTCAAATCTGCTGGAAACGACGGCATACAACCCGTAATGCTGCAGAAAGGGATAGATATACTGCTGAATCCACTCAAAGACATGTTCCAAGCAAGTCTTGCCTTGGGTTACATTCCCCAATCCTGGAGAGTGACTAAAGTAGTATTTATCCCTAAGCCTGGTAAGAGCAGCTATGCAGAAGCTAAATCTTACAGACCTATCAGCCTAACGTCATTCCTCCTTAAAACGTTGGAAAGATTAGTAGACAGATACTGGAGGGAGGAAGCCCTAACGTCACTCCCGATTCACAAATATCAACATGCTTACCAAACAGGGAAGTCATGTGAAACCGCCCTACACCAACTAGTGGGGAAAATTGAGAGAACCTTGGAGTACAAGGAGTACGCAGTCGGAGCATTTCTAGACATAGAAGGTGCCTTCGACAACACCTCCTACCACTCTATTGAAAGAGCAATGACAAACCATCAGATCGATAACACCACGATAAGATGGACTATGGCAATGCTCAACACCAGAGTTGTAAAAGTCAAGTTATTTGACAAGGAAAAGACAGTGCAGGCGACAAGGGGATGTCCACAGGGAGGAGTTCTTTCTCCACTCCTGTGGTGCCTCACAGTTGATGAACTGCTGATCCAACTCAATAACAAAGGCTACTACACTCAAGGATATGCTGATGACATTGTCATACTGATTCAAGGTAAATACCAAAGAACCGTAGACAATGTAATGAAATCAGCACTAAAGATAACCGAAGAGTGGTGTCTAGAGAATAATCTTAGAATTAATCCCAGCAAAGCCACTCTCGTCGCTTTCACTCGTAGAAAGAACATCACAAACAGAATGAACATAAAACTGTTTGAGACAAATGTCAACTGGGAGAACGAGGTTAAGTACTTAGGTCTAACCATCGATTCCAAACTAACTTGGAACTCCCACTTAGACAAAACAATCACCAGGTGCATACAAACATTAGTTATTGGAAAAAGAGCCATAGGTAGTACGTGGGGGCTCAAACCGGAACTGACCCTCTGGCTGTACAAAACCATGGTTCGACCAATAATTTCATATGGAATAATCGCCTGGTGGCCCAAAATAAAACAAGCAACTGCGATCCACAAAATCAGCAGAATACAATATCTAGCTAATCGGTGCATCACTGGAGCCTTTAAAGGCACCTCAGGACAAGCACTGAATGCTATTTTAAATCTGCCACCTCTGCACATCTTCTTGGAAGGTGAAGCCAGAATGGCAGCCTACAGATTACAAAGTACAGGTCACTGGATGACCACAGCTAATAATCTAGGACATGGCAAGATCATGTCACACATCAACAACCCAATATTAGAAATGGGTTCTGATCTTATAATCAAAGCCTATGACTTTGAAAAGAACTTTACTGTACACACAAGTTGGAATCCGGACCAACTACCAACTCCAACAAATAAGAACATCATTTTTTACACTGATGGATCTAAGTTTGAAGGGGGTACAGGTTCCGGTGTGTACAGTACCAATCCTAGAACCAACGAAAAAGTCAGTCTAGGAAAGTTTTGTAACATCTTTCAGGCTGAAGTACAAGCTATTAACGTATGCGCAAACATCAGCATAGAAAAGAAGCTGCTCAATCGAGACATACACATTCTCTCAGACAGTCAGGCAGCATTGAAAGCGTTAAACGCTTTCAGTACTTCATCGAGACTGGTCAAGGAATGCAAATCCAAACTTCAAACTTTAAGCCAGGGAAATACAGTAAAATTATGCTGGATCCCAGGTCACCAAGGTATTGAAGGAAACGAAAAGGCGGACAAGCTCGCAAAAGAAGCAGCCCGTAATGCAATGACCGGTCCAGAACCTGGTCTAAGCATTCAGAAAAACCAAGCCCGCTCAGCCATTAATGAATGGGTCAATACCGCACACCAACTAAGGTGGAGAAACTACAATCAAGCAACACACTGCAAAAGATTGCTAAAAACTCCGAATCCACATACCACCAAAACCCTGTTGAGACTGAACAGAACTCGAATCAAGCAAGTAGTCAGTCTACTAACAGGCACTGGAGCATTCAGAGAATTTATGCACAGGATCAATATCTATAGAGATGAACCTGTTTGCAGACTATGCCAAGAGGATGATGAAACAGCCTATCATATCCTCTTTGAATGCCCAGCATTAGAGCGTAAAAGACACCAACTCGATTGGAGCCTTAGCTCTATTGACAACCACAAGCTAGTAGGGGACATTGCAAGTATAGTAAAAGATACGGATGTCGGCTTGCTAACTTGAAAACTCCCGACAGTACAAAAAGCCCTAAGGGCTGACGTGCGCATGCCAGCAAAAGGCAGTCGTGAAATCTAATCTAATCTAATCTAACCTCAGCAATTGAATTGTCGAGTAATTTTATGAAATACGTATTTTTACCCGTTTCTTATACGGTGTCCAAAAACAAATTACATACGGATTGAAGTAATCAGTTGTTTTACGACTTCTTGTAGGCGCCTAGGCGATAGGTAAACGTCAACCGACGTCCATTTAACCTACAATAGTTGGTTAAAATGTTGTATTTTCGCGATTTCTCGATTTAAAGAAAACAATGTACCCCTCCGCACTGTAAGTTCCTTTTTATCCCTCATGTGGTTTATTTGCTTTGGCCCTACGAGCCTCGACAACTAAATCCACAATCGTGATAAGAAGCTCAACTTAAGACTTAAGACTAATATAAAAAAAATATATAAATTTAAACTTCCAAGTCCCTATACCTTCTTGATGAAGGAACTTTGTACTAGGGTATATTAGGTTTAATCGGTTTATTATAACCTAAGGACGCTATGCCAAATTGGTGTCCCATTTTTTTTGGGACACCTTGCGTAATTGTTATCGTTGAGTTTATTTATTTACTTACATCTCACATCAAAACAACCTAAAAACTTTTGGTGTTGGTGAACGGTGCATGTAGCTACAAGATTTAATTATCAAAAAACCTTCAAGAGTGATAAAGTACGTAGGTTACTATAGTTAACAAAACATAAAAATTATACTCCATTTACTTGACATCTGCACTGTCAAACTGACATTATGTTGGCAGCACTGCTATTTTTCACATTTTAACAATTAAATTACTGCACAGTCTAATAAAAACACATTTTTGAGGTATAGTCAAGACATTTTTTTTTAAATTTGACACTGACAGTGCAGATGTCAAGTGAATGGAGTATAAGCATTTTTAGATTACGATTACGAATCGACACGACACTAATGATAGTTGCAACTTGCAAGAAATATCTGCTAAATACAGCTATATGACAATAATTTCTATTGAAAGTTAATTGACAACGTAATTGATATTGTACAATTACAATGACTAACTAATTGGTATAGTATTCCAACCAGAAATTGGAAAGCTATTTAAAATCAGGCCAGCATTGAGAACAGTAAGTCACTTCGTAATTTAATTAATAAAATTACTGTTTGATTGTCATTCAGTGACACTTCGATAATAACCTTCAAATTTGACAGATGCATTGAGAAGTTTGGAAGACATATAAGTTTTTCAACATTTTCTATGCTACGATACGGTTTTAAAAACTCAAACTAGTACATATTTAAATCATGCACAATGTTACAATGCCTTAACAAAACAGTTACATGTACAATTTGCAGATGAACTGTCATTACTTGAAAGCTGATTGACATTAGAATATTATTTACTGATTGTACGAAACCAACTTAGACATGACTTACACTTTTCAAGGTGTGCTGGATTTTAAATAGCTTTCCAATTTTTGGTTGGAATACTATAATTGAATTACTATTTTCTACGAGTAATTGAATCTCTGGTAATTATATTACTGCATTGGGCGGTAATTGGTAATTAGTAATTAATTACATTTTAAAAGTAATTTGCCCAGCTCTGGCTGTAAAGGAAGTATCGAATAGCTAAAGAAAATAATGTTATAACCAATATTAACAATATTATATATTGTAATTTTAGTTTCTATTAATGATGTCTTTTACGAGGGCTGTTCTGTTAATTGTTAGTAGCAGACCATGGATGTCAATAACAATGAAAACATTTGCATAAATTGCAAGCTCATTGTTTTGACAGTTTCCTGTTGTAACTTTCAGAGGTTGGGATTAAAACGTATAAAGCACTTTTTTTAAAATTTTTATAAATTGCTTGGTGTCCACTATAAGTCCTATTGCTACAAAAGAAAACTAGGACAAGACTTTATAGCTGTGTAGATCTGCAGTTTTACCTGGCAACTGAGATGTGAATAAATCTGATATTATTTTAAAACGACACTGTCAATAATGCATAGAATGAGTTTAGTTTCAAAAGCTAGGATTCTAGGCCAGTCAAATTGTCGAAAATACCTCGTTTTTTTGACAAAAATACTACCTGAAAAGTGAGTATGTGGTTTTATAGAACAAATCACGTAGAATTGAATGAACTAAAAACTAACAGCTGAATCAATGGAGAAGTGATTTAAAATTGCGCTCAAAGTAATGAAAAAACGGTTTTTTGCATATAAAAGAGCAAAAAAGCCATGAATTTTTTCCAAAAAAAAATAGACTTATGTAGTTTAAAAAAACAAATAAATTAAGCTGTCGATGGTCAAAATCGATTAATTAGAAAAAAAGTTATCGCTAAAAAACCGCTAAAAATGACCGATTTTTCAATTGTTCTTAACTTTAAAAAAAAAACCTATATAACGTTGAAATTTGCAAAAATATTTATTACCTTTTGCATAAATCATTTTTTTCGAAAAAAATACGTTTTCGTTGATTTACTCATCTTGGAAAAGTCGTATAGCAATCAGCATAGGCTTATTTTGTTCCTTAAGAGTTATACTACCACACACAATATGAACGCAAATTTTTTGCACTTGAAAATATGTGCAAATTTAATGTGAAAAGTGATCTTTTTTTTACGGCCACAAAATGTTGAATATTTGAGTAAATTTTAATTGTACCGAAATTACATAGGCACCATTCGATAGCTGCCAATTTTCTCCGTAATTAAAAAAAGATTAAGGTACGACCCATAGAAGCCGAGGAATTTTTTTGTTTTAAATTGCTGCACATTCAATTATTAATATTAGCGGCTGAAATTTGCACACACTTTAGTTGAAGACTTCTAGTGTAATATAAAAATTATTTCGCAATTATTGACCGTGTATTATTTATTGCGAACCGGTTTACATTAAGCGTCGCAAAATGTATGTTCCGTTCAGAGCGGTGCCGTGCCGTGGCGAGTAGCGTTCGTTGTGGGGAGAAACTCGTAGTAGGCCGCTCCACTGGGCGTTTACTCGCCCTGCACAATGTACTCAGACGATCCTTCCTTTTTTAAATGTTTATAATGATTCTAATAATTATTATAAGAATCATAATATTAATTAGAAGAATAATTATAGCAACTAATTATTTCATTTCTAAACTGTCATTAAACGTGAAAAATATTTTTATTAAAAATAGGATTATAAGATATATTTAAACAAATTGTTACATAATATAAACATCTATGAAAGTACAAACCCTTGCATATGAGATAACTATTACTGCACTATTACTGCACCCAGACATATATTGACAAAATATCAACCAAGTATTCTTTGACACACTGGGACTGTGATATGTAATTACACTAACAGCTAGTCTTATAAAGACCACTAATCTGAAGTTTATGTGTACTTTGTTGTTAAAATAAACAAAAGCGCATTTAAATTCGTAGAAAGTTGACAGCTATCGAATGGTGCTTATGTATTTTCGGTACAATTAAAATTGACAAAAATATTCAATATTTTGTGCGCCTAAAAAAGATCACTCTTCAAATTAAATTTGCACATATTTGCAAGTACAAAAAAATTTACGCTCATATTGTGTGTGGTAGTATAACTCTTAAGGAACAAAATAAGCCTATGCTGATTGCTGTACGACTTCTGCAAGCTGGAAAAATCAATTTCTGCGAAAACGTATTTTTTTCGAAAAAAATGATTTATGCAAATTAATCAACATTTTTGCAAATTTTAAAATCGTACGTTTTCTCCTCACCGAGTACTATGCTTTCTGAAAATTTCAACGTTATATATGTTTTTTTTAAAACGTTAAGAACAATTGAAAAATCGGTCATTTTTAGCGGTTTTTTAGCGATAACTTTTTTTCTAATTAATCGATTTTGACCATCGATAGCTTAATTTATTTGTTTTTTTAAACTACATAAGCCTATTTTTTTGAAAGAATTCATCGCGTTTTTGCTCTTCTATATGCAAAAAACCGTTTTTTTATTACTTTGACCGCAATTTTGAATCACTTCTCCACTGATTCAGCTGTTACTTTTTAGTTCATTCAATTCTACGTGATTTGTTCTATAAAACTACATGCTCACTTTTCAGGTAGTATTTTTGTCAAGTAAATATCTAATTTGACTGGCCTATTCTTCTTGCTCAGAAAACGGTAGAACTTAGACAAATTGCATATTTATATAGTTTTTCGGTAACGATTTTTTACAATCATAAAAAATGCTGACAGATATAAGTAAATCAGGTTAGAAGATGAAGCATTCGGCATTACACCAACCCGTTTTTCGTCCTGCATTTCTATGCCGTGGACAGCGTACTTTTACTAACTAATACAATAACTAACGTTAATCAAGTGTAAATGAGTAGCGCTACAGAGGGGCTTGACCTCCGCATATCGCGAGCCGCTAATGCTGCCTCTATTTATTTATTAAATTAGGTACACATAACAGACTGATAAAAAGGGCATACATAATTTTAAAAAAAGCAAATGAATCAGTCATCAATCCAAACCGCAGTGTACACAGCTTATTAACCAAAGAAAAAAGAAACAATTTACATATTACAAACAATATGCTAACTAAACTAAAGTAAAGCTAACCTAACCTAGACTAAACTAAAGGCTGTCCTTTGCGTCCCTTCAGTGACACTGCACTCCCGCGACGTTTATGCTGGCCTACTCAACACTTAGGCCTTACGCTACTTAATCAAGTTATCCTATCTTACACTGCACTAAACAACACCATCCTGGGCGCAGTCAGTCAGCACTCGCCCGGGTCCACTGATTCGTGGGCCTCACTCGCGATCCAGTTTGAGGCGCTGAATTCTGCGAACTCTCGAAGAGCCAGCCACCACTCCCTCTCCCCGGATAGCTCTCTCGCTTCATCCATTGTAGGTCAGGACCTGCGAGGCCAGTCGCGCGTCGGCGGCTCCGCGTTGCTGTCGTTCAAGGTGGCAACGCAGGATGACGTGCTTGGGGGTGTCGTCTTCTTCTCCGCAGGCGCAGGCTGGGTCGTCTCGTCTGCCGATCTGGTGGAGGTAGGACCCGAATCCCATGTGTCCCGTGACAAGCTGTGCAGTGAGGTGGTCCAGGCGGCCTATAACGTCGAGCCGGGTGGCGATTGATGGAATCAGGCGCTCTACCGGCCTTCCGATGGTGCCGTGCGCCAGAGTGCTTCCCACTGCTCCACCTTGAGCAAGGCAAGTCGCCTTTTGCAGAACGCCTGGCTCACGACGCCGAATGTTAGTGCCTTTTCTGCCGTTGCCACCTCCTTGGCCAGCTTGTCGGCGCGCTCGTTCTCGTCGATCCCCGACATGGGGGTTGACCCAATGTAGTCTGACGGACGCTACTCCTGACAGCTCTCTTAGCAGGGAGTGCGCTTCCACTTGAAGTTCGGTGGGCTTCCTCATGTGTTGCAGGGCGGTAAGTAACGACCTGCTATCCGTCAAGACCGAGATCCCTGGGAACGCGTAGAGGTTGGCTCGGATTTATTGCAACGCGGCTGCAGTCCGACCAGCTCACACTGGAAGATGGACTCCAATCGGCGAGCTTCACCTTCCTACTATCATCTCGTATGCCCCGCGCATAATCACGAAGGCAGCTCCTGCTGCACCGTCGTCTTATCTAGAGCCATCGGTGTAGCACCGAATGACGTGCTCGTCGTTCTCGGTCAGAGAGAAGGTCGGAGCGAACGTCTCGGCGGGGTGCTTGACCGTGGCCATGTCCACGGTGCCTTCGACCTCTCTGCCCTCAATGCCTAGTAGGCGGAGCTGTGCCGAGATTATGGCCGCCTTCCGTTGTTACAGCTCCTGGAGGTCGATGGGCACCAGGGCTGCTTCGGTTGATACTGTGGCGTACCTACGCTGCGGCGGCTTTGACGATCAGTATCCTTTGCTCGCTTAGCAACTGCTTACGTTGTTTCACCCTGCAGCCTTCGGCCCAGATCGACGCCGCATAGAGGATGGCGGGCTGGACGGCGCCCTCATATACCCTCTTCAATTCCCAGGTCAGCCTCGCTGCTGCGCCTGTTTTGTGAGAGATCTCCTTGCCTTTTGGCTGGCCATCTTGATATGGGGGTGCCACGAAAACCTATTGTCTATCAGGATCCCCAAGTAGCGGATGGTGTAGCCGCAGTAGATGCGCTGATTGTTGAGCATGAAGGTGGGTCTCTCCTGCCTAGGTGTCTTTCTGTAGAACAGGGCTTGTGTCTTAGCGGCATTGAAAACCAGCTTGCTCCCCGTGGCCCATTCCTGGAGGATGCGCAGCGCCTCGTTGGTTCTATTCTTGAGAGTCTTGTACTGCTGTGCTCCGACCACCAGCAGTGTGTCGTCCGCGTACGCAAAGATCGCACATCCTTCCGGTAGATGTTCTCGGAAGATGCTCTCGTAATGCAACTTCCAGAAGGTCGGGCCGGAGCATGAACCTTGTGGGCATACCCTTGACACTTCGCACACCACGGTTGAATCCGGAAGTTGTACCTGAGCTGTCCTGTTGGTAAAGTAGTCTCTCACTAGGCACAGCCAGTTGTCCGGGAAGTCACATTTTTCCAACTCCCAAATGATTTTGGGCCACCACGCATTGTCAAAAGCGCCCTCGATGTCGAGAGACAGGACCGCACAGTAGTCTTTTCGCGTACGGTGAATTTTTATAGCAGCGACCACGGCTTCTATGGTGTCCGTAGTTGACCAAGCACTGGCAAACTTGAACTGCCTACTGCTATGCCCGCCAGCACTCTAGACCGCATATTCAACTCGCGTTGTAACAATCCTGTCGAGCACTTTCCCCAGAACAGGTAGCAGACTGATCGGCCTGACACTGTGCGGATCGTTAGGGTTACTCGCGTGTGGTTTGGGGATGAACTTAACGGTTTTCATCTTCCAGCACCGCGCAAATGTTTCAGTAGCGAGGCACTTATTAAAAAGGTCCACGAACACGACCGTGTTGGATTCGAACTCGCGCATCGCTACATCCGCGGTGATGCCGTCGTAGCCTGGAGCATCCTGCGGCGACATCCTGGCAAGCGCACGCCTGATTCCGTGCTGGCGAATTGGTAGGTCATCGTCTCCGCCCTCGGCCAGTGACCACGATCTTTGGATGGCTGCCTGAACGGCGTCGTCCGCTACGGGGTCATCCCTTGGAAAAAAATTCTGGAGCAGGCAGGCGGCCGTTTCGCGGGCGCCAGTGGTTCTGGTTCCGTCTTCCCATCGCATGTTATTGAATATTAGGCACCCCTGCGTCTTTCCTCGAAGGACTCGGTAAGCTGTGCCCCATAGGTCTGCCTCTGAGTTCTTGGTGGAGAATTGTTGCCACTTGGCGCTGCGGGTCTTGTGCACGGCGTCCTTATACGCTCCTGCTTCAGTTCTTCCCTTAGCGGGGAATTGGCTCGCTGGTACCGCCTGCGGAGTCTGCGTGCCTCTAATCTAGTAGCCGTAAGTTTCGGGGTCCACCAAGGTACGCTTCTATGGAAGGGCTTGAGGGTGGGCATGGAAGTCTCGCATGCTTTTAGGACGGCCTCCTTGAAGCATTCCGCGGGTTTCTTGACTTCCTCTTGCGATCATGTTGTACGTATCCGCTCCAGGATAGGGTCCTGATGGAGGGCATAGTTGCGGTCGAATTTCTGCCAGTCCGCTCTCTTGTTACAGAAGCGACGATGTCCGGAGCAGTCTGGTCCGTCGTTCCGCCATCTGGTGGTTTACGTTATTAGTTTGCGGTCGGAAAGAGTGATCTCATCAGTGACTGCCCAGGATGAGACCCTTGCGTACATACCTATGTTGACAGCCGTAAGGTCGATGTAGCTGCTGCCTTGATGCCCCTCGAAAGTTGGTGGACTTGCGGTGTTGAGGACCGTCAGTCCTCTGCTCTCCAGGATCTCCGTAATTCCCCCCCCCCTCGAGCGTCCTTGACTGGCGCCCCCCAGATCGGGGACTTGGCATTAAAGTCTCCGCCGACGATGGTGTCCTCGCTGGCCGGGACTTTTGCGAGACCGCGGTCGAATCGCCCGAGAAGCTCCTGCTCGGTGTAGGTGCCATTGTTGATTTGGTGGGAAGTATACAGATATCGTGTAAAAGGATCCTCCGGGGGTGCTAACTTCCGCCACTGTGATGAGTTCACACGACGCGTCCGCGAGTGACATTGACGCGAATGAACTGTTTGTGACACCGATAGCACTACGCGGCCGATACACTTTTTTAAAGGTGGTCACACGTACGCGCATTAGGATCCGTCTGCTGAAAAAATCCAAGTGAGCTGAAATTTTGCAAACACCTTTATTTGGAGATTACAAGTAATGTGTCAAAAGTCCCCATCGATATCGAGCTTGTGTTTTCACTTATTCAAGGTCAAAGGTCACAGAAATACGTTCTTTGCAAATATCTCGCTTTCTATGGGTTGTATGACTTTTATAGTTATTACAAGAAAATTCTCTACAAAAACGGTTATACCGATTTTTTACGTATAGCCAGCCGTTTTCACGCTAAACCTTAGAGAAATAATGAGCACCGGTGCATCCGTTTCCACACCACCTCGGAGGTAGAGTGCAATGCGCGTTTATTTACATGGTTTATCCAGTAGGCGTAATCTATGTTTTCCTTCTTTTAAGTGCGTTAGCGTTCTCTTCTTGCCCCACCACATGTTTCGCTTTGTTTTCTTTTCTTTCGTCGTTAACTTTTTCCTCATCATTTTCTTCTGCTTCTGAAATATTTTCTGTGATGAGATCAACGAGATTAATCTCATTACACTCTTCATTACCCAAAAGAAATATCCCACACACCCGACAAAAGATATGAATATAATGATTTTTGCGTATACGTCACATGACCAAAAATTAAGACAAACAATTTTAAAATTGCAAAATACTAAATTTAATTTTAGAAGGTATGATTTACTTTTTTATCAATGACAGCAATCAATAAAAACACATGTTGGGCGTCTTGGCTAGTGTCAGGCAGACAACGGTGCGCAATTATAACATTTAATTTAGTTGTTTTTGAAGTTACCATTGCAATTAAATTTAGTATTTTGCAATTTTAAATTTGTTTTTCTTAATATTTCGCCATATGACCTATACTCAAAAAGCAGCTTAGCGTAAGTAAAAAAATGCTGCAGGTAATAAGTTTTAGGTTTACAATTATGACCCCGAGGCTATTTGTTTTGAAAATGGTGGTCATGACAACAAAAATGATTTACGTTAAAAGTGCAAAAAAAGATTCCTTCCCTTCGTAATGGGTTGTCAAAAGTCAAGGATTGGTAATCAATCTATACAAGATATGTTGAAAAGATCGAACGAGTAGACAATAAATGACGAACGCCAAATTCTGATAGCACTATAAGCACAGAATGAACTTGGTATTAATAGTATTCACTTTTCAAAACAATTAAATATAAATATACGTAGACACGCTCTAGAGTCTAGAGGATGCAAATCTTTCATCGATTAAGTATATAACTACAAAAGGGGGAGTAGGTAACATTCAACTCAAATTTTAGATGTGAGAACAGTAAACTCCGCTGCCGCAGGTACATATCACAATCTTGCTCTAAGCAAATACCGGAACAGGACGTTTGGGCGCCGGTGATTGGGCGACGGCGTTTTGGCGCTAGGCGTTTGGGCGCCAGGCGTTTCGTCGTTAGAAACGTATTTAATAGACTGGAAGTGAAATGGGGTGACATTTTTTAAGCCCGACACGGACCAGTTCAAAATTTGATATATGTATTATAGTCCAGCAGCAGGGTACAAAACAGAGGCATTGCCCTGCAGAAGGGGTGGTTTCAAGTTCTATATATGTTTAACAGGTCGAGGTCTTAATAAAAATACCAAGTTTTCCAACTTTTCCAGCAGCGCCGCCATCTTGAAAAAAATGGCGCTCTAAACCAGTTTCTCCACATTATCTCCTTAGCAGTGTATTCTAAGATGAGAATAGTTATTATTAATTTTCTACAACATTTGTTTAATTTTTTTGTAGGTAAATTAAATACCGCGCTACAGCGCTGTAAAGTGGAGCGGATAAATAAACATGTCAACAATGCTTCGTTTTCAGCTGACTTGTTCATGATTATTGTTTACGTACAAACAAAAGTTGTAAAAAATTATATGTTTTATATTATTTATAATAGCTATTTTTCCCTAGATTGCACTGGTAAAGTGATAATGCGGAAAAACCGGTTTTGAGCGCCATTTTGTCAAGATGGCGTTGCGAGCGACGGCTCGAAAAGTTGGAAAACTTGGAATATTGATTATAACCCCGAGCTCGTCAACATATTCAAAAATGAAAACTACCCGTTCTTTTGCAAGATAAAACTACCCTACTACCGAACTATTACGTTGGTTAACAAAAAATGTATGTAAATACAATTTAACCTTTACTCCATTAAACATTTTTGCTACCTTAATTCATTATACTGAGTAATAAATAATTAATACAAAAAATTAAGTAATGATGAATACGGAATTTATTAACATTCACTGTACAAAATGAACAAAACTAAACGTCTGACATGTTACAGCTACAAAGTTATGAGAAATCTCTCTGAGATACTCAATAATTGTTCGGTTCTCAAAGTCTCTCTGAGCACACAAGAGCTTGCAAATAATAATGGGTACCTAATGATCCCAATTATCAGGATTTATAAATTTGGTTAACTACGGTGATTAGAAATATGCATCGTATTACTCAGAGTACATTAATTATTTGTCTCCTTAATTGCTTTCTGAGCACACCACAAGAGCTTGCAAATAATAATGGATACCTAATAAATTCAATCATCAGGATTACAAATTTTAGGTGTATTACCCTGACAAAAAGCAATAATAATTAAAATATATTTAAGATTAATTGAACAACAATTAAGGAAATACCAATATTGCAAAATTTACTTTAAATATTCAAAAACTTAAATGATTATCTAAAGCAGCGTTTTGAAAGTTCATTGGTATAATTGTCTTGCATGAAATAGTTCCAGGGTCCAACGCCAGGCGCCCAATCGCCGTCGCCCAATCGCCGGCGCCCAAATGTCGCGTACCGAAGCAAATACAGTCATACAAAAATAGTCAGAATATTTAGCTAAATTTAATACAGAATCATTTGTGCATGACAGCATGAGACAATTACGCAAACAATGCTTTATATATAAAATATGAGGATTGTTTAACAGAAAGACATTTATTAGATCGCATTTGCACGACTTGATTGTCATATGTAATGGGACCAGTGGATTCTTGACTATCAAATATAATGATTTCTGTTTACAGGAGATATATTGTCCTTCGGACTCGCGTGTTGCCTAAAACACTATATCGAGTGGAAACAGAAATAATTTGATACTCAAGAAGACATGAGTTGCATTCGGCTAGATTATATCATGAGTCAATAAACAACGGTTGAATAGTTTATTTATAGTTCCGAAATGAGGTTTACTATGAAGAATCCGTCCAAAGATAATATTCAATTTTTAACCGCCAAAGGACGCCAACCACCAATCCATGAGAGAATGAAAACGGTTGATGGTGACTTAGTCACTATAGTTATTCTTACACGCCAGTGGTTTAGTAAGACAGAGAATTTCAACAAGGAAGATTTGGTTCATCCAGAACATGTTCATGTTGCAACTTCAGATAAAAACATGTAGCTCTTGGAAACTGCTTTAGGTGTAACTAGACGGATTAAAGTCTGATAACTGTCTGAAATCATGAACATTAGCATAGAAAATGTTCATTCCATTATTCGCACTCTTATTATCACAAACATCATGCTTTTCGTCCATTAAAGCAGTCGCTAAAGGGACAGCGACTCACTTCGATCGCTGAAGTGCAGATTGATAATGGTTTCATTAATAGCTGGAAGAATTTTGCCAGCAGGAAATCTATATAGATAATGTTAATAAGGTTTTATTTATTCTCCTTAGCATAGAATTTCGGCTTAGACCTCGTAGTATTTGTAGATGAACACCCAGCATTCTCTGGCTTAATGTGCCTTGCACCTTGTGAAGTCGAGCAAAAAACCCGCGTGATGGGCATGCTCTTTGGTGGCTCGTGTTGTTTGAGTATCTTGAGAACGAGGATACTTAGGCAGATTTGGCCGTTTTGCTGTTTGTGCATCCATATTCACTAACGTTTCGCAATACCTTGCAGCTTGCATCGTCAGAGTGAAAGTCGCACTAAGAACCGAAGGTCGATTTGGAGCTATTTATAGTCCTCTGTGCCAGGCGCGCGGAGTGGCGTAACGCTGGTTGGTCATCCGAGTGCAACGTAATCCGCGGGGCGTGGCCGTATGACGCACAGTGGTTGTAATGCTTTAGATCGTGTATCACAAGGGTCCACGTTTTACTAAGCTTAAAGCCATCTTCCCTGTTGATATTATTTGGATGTTTTTCTATTTCTATGGCTTCACGTATCACTCGCGGGAAGTAATGAGGTATTCTGGCAAGTACTCTGGCATGCTCAAATTCTAGAGTGTGCCCATTTGTAAAAGTGTGCTCAGCTACGGCTGATACAATCTTTAAAAATGTTTGCTAGGGCCTTTGTGGAATCGGGCCATAAAGTTGTGTATGGTTCAAACAACAATATTAGAAATTTGTTGGGAAATTCAAAAGACAAACTGAGTACTTTAGAGAGATCTGGAATTTACGAAATTAGATGCTCCCATTGTGATTCTAAATATATTGGGCAAAGACTTCGTAATTTTGGTACTAGGTTTAAAGAGCATTTAGCTCATTTTAGATTCAACAGATTCGAAAAATCGAGTATTTTCAAACATATTTACGAAACGGGTCATAGTATAAAAGAGGATGACCTAAAAATTGTAAAGGCGTCAACTTCAACAAAGCAACTAAATTCTTTTGAAAGCTTGGCCATTTTTAAGAACAGAGATAATAAACTTTTGAACAAAGATGGTGGACCTATACCGTCCTCCATCTTGTATGATTTATTGAAGTCATACTGACTGTCGGCCATGTTATTTGGCCCTCGACCACGCCCTCTGGGTAAGACAGTATAAATAGCTGTAAAATGCGCTGGAATCGCCCACTTCCATTTGTGATTTGGTCACGAGCATATCGTTGCCATTTTGCTGTGTAAGTTTTTCGTAGCTACTGATGATGACAGCTTGGCAGTTGTTAAATATTTGTGTGGTAAGGGGTTTTTGCGAATTTGTGATATTTTCAAACCACAGGCTTCATCAGTGTTTTATTTAATAATTACATAATAAAAAATGTAATACTGATAGCATATTAACAGATAATAATAATAATAATAATAATGGTGAGGCACTAACACCCCAGGAAGGAGCTTTAATATACTTAACTAAATAGAGGAGCTAATTAAATAATTTTAATAAGTCGTCACAGTCATTAGTCATTTGTCTTTAACACTTTCCAAAAATTCATCACTGTCCTCATCTGAAGAGCCTGTATTGACAGTGAGCACTACGGTTTTACGTTGCGGTTTTAATGGTGTCAACACTGTGATATAAGGCATTGTCAATGATAACTATGCCATTTGAAGGAAAATTAGGTATAAGTTGCTTTTCTGGTCACTACATGAAATTTGTGTGATTCATGTGATCATAATATCACCCGATCTACTTTTTTACTTGAAAATTAGTAATTCATTCTCTATGTGAAGCTATTTCAATCATCTTCATGAACTATTATAGTAGCTCTGATCACTTCTCTCACTTCGATATAGCAGGTTTCTCTTCGGATTACCAACACTTGCCAACGTTACATTCGGGATTCTTATGGTCTCATAGCTTTTCATGAAACTTGAAATATGCTATATAGCAGGAAGAAGTCAATTTGAAAATCTATACTCATCAATATTTTGTTGTAAATGTGATATAATATAGTGTATTTCAAAAAAGAATGGCTAACGTGATTACTGAGATCAACGTACTAATTTCCCACAACAAATAAACTAGTAAAATAGTTTATATATAAACACACAAATCTCGTGGTGGTTACAAAAGAAAATGTGCCTAGTCATTGGAAAACAAGCATTGTTATTCTTAAATTAATTCTAGAAAGGCACAAAAAACTCAAATAATTGTAGAGAGTCCTGTCTCCTACGTAGTTTACCAAAATTTATGACAAAGATATTAACGTACAAAATAGAACTCATGCAGCAGTTTGCGAAAAGCAGTAGATTTTGCTGGTCAATAGATGTATAGTAAATGCCACATTCAATGAGACATCTATGAAGTTTAATAATACCTTGTGCTTAAATGATCTGACAAAAAGTTTGATAGAATACACCTTTATCCAACGTTTTAAGTCTCCAGTATATATATCAAATTGGTCCGAAAGTAGTAAAAACAATAGAATCACTAAACAGTAATACCACACGTATACGCATCTATAATATAATTTTCCTTAATGTGTGTCTGTGGCACAAAATAAAATCTCACGTTCCGGCTTCACAGATGTTTATAATTGTTTAGGTTTTGTTTTTCTTATCTTAGCGCTCGGCGCCGATTCAAGACTAGCAGCGCGTAGCGTGCGGTTTGCTTGTACATAATTAAATGTCAGATAAGGTGTAAGTATCAGCACGTGTCAGATAGAAAAGTAGCCTCGGATCTACCTCTTTAATGAAATCATTATAGGTGTAAAATAGGTAAAAAGAAATAAAATGAGAAACGATAACTTACAAATATTGTGTTACGTAGACGAGCCTGTAACTGCGGCAGACAATGAAAATGATGTACAGCACTTACTGCTTAAATACCATGTCTCAACAACAAAACATACAAATCTCTATCGAGCAGACGAAATTCATGGTATTTCTAAATATTCGATAAGATGTGCATTAAGCTATTAAAAATAAAATCGTCGAGCAAGTTATAAACTCCACATTGGAATATTAAACAATACTAATAAAAACGATTCGTCGGCTAATTCTCTCAAAAAACGCAAACTTTACGACTACTCAGATACAGTTGCTGGCCGGCTAGTCAGGAAAACGGGGTGCAGTTCTTTAAATACTCACAAATGATTAAAAGCCAAAAGGGCACCAACAAATCTTTGCCAATTAACGACAAGTATATCCAGGCATTTAACGAGAATTCGGAAACTCAAGTAGCACATAATTTCCTGAAAGAAAAGCTCAAATCATGCACAGGTAGCAAACAAAAACAAAAACCACAAAGCTGGTATCACAGTATAATTGCAAATTCAATACTATATGGTACAAAATGCAGGTGATTAAAGTATGGCCCGCAAAGCTAAGAGGCATCTCATAAAATGTTTGATGCAGTCGGGTACTAAGTTCGCGGGACGAACTGTATAATCCGAGCTCACGACGGAATTTCAAACACCAAATGCATGAGTGGAGCTCGCAGCATCCGATTACTGGTCGTCAGTAAATGTTATATAAAGGGAAAATTTAACCTGCATATGTGTTCCTTATCGGGTCCTTTTCTGTGTGCTAAGAAATTCACGTAGCTTAAGTTGAAGCGGACCGTAGCTAACAGGTGTTCTCAGTTCGAGTACAACGGGTCAAGATCATGCCCTAGATGCTTTACGACTAACTGCAAAAGGAATGGAGCTCCACACTTGCGGCTTAAGGTGATTTTAGGCGACGCCAAGAATAGGTTGGTCAGCATTGGATCCGCCGACAGTGGTGAGGGCTAATACTACACAATAACCAACTGCACGCCCATACATCCGCTGGATACTTTACAAAACTCTCAAGCTGGCTCCATCGAGGCTGAACCAGAAAGAAAGACCAATTCCTAACTCTCACTTTACAGACGAAGCATAACAATGTGTGAGTAGAGAGATAAAGATGGCGAAATAAATTCTGAAAACTTGTGAGACCAAGCTTCTTATCACAATTCATGTACTTATACTGAAAATAAAGTAAGCAAGTGCATAAACAAATAGTAAGCTCAACTGGGATGAAAACCCCGATGTAACTTTATATGATAGAGTAAGAAACGAAACCATAAAACACAAATGTGCCATCCAAGATATTCTGCCATAGACAAGAGTCAGACATCAACATTGGCGAGATCATGCAAAAGAGTGAGTGAGGGCCAGTTGGTAAAATGGATCAAAATTGGAAACGTCAATTCTTATAACCGACTAGTAGAATGATCATCCAAGAAAGGAAAGGAATCGTATAGGTATGTCTACATCTCAGGAGCAGCGGTTGTACGTTTTTGACATAAACAGAACATGATGTCCTAAAATAGGAAGAAGAAAAAAAGATAATCTTAAAACAAATAATTTACCATAAAACGCTCACTAAATTTAAAAGTAATTTACTGGATGTTGGTTATCCCGCAGATCTAGTAGAAAAGCTACGTTTTAATTGATTTCGTAAGCTTTCATGGTCATTGTCATTATTTAACGAACGACTTCCAAGATTCTACCATGTAGTTGTTGAGACAGAAGAACTCAATGTTTCGCTCACTTTCACAAGGGGCTTGATAAGGAATTAAACAAAAGGAACATGATAACTCAACGTAAAACCACAAGAGGGATGAAACACTTTTGGAAAGGCATAGAGGATTATACCAATTGAAAAATGTATAGTCAAGGTTGAGTGTAAATGGTGCAAGGCTCGATCGAGGTTGTTGAGGTGTTGTAAATCTCAATCATTTCGCGAATCTTTTTGCTAACAAGGAGCGGGGTTTTGTACTTAAAAGAAGTTTCATTAAAAAGAGTCTTATGGTATAGAGTTGGTGTTTGGCGATGGCTGATGATGATAGAAGACCTAACCTGAAGTCATGCTGGTGTTGATAAATACGTATGTTTAAGAAACGTTCTGTTTCACCAATGTACACAGCATTGTAGGGCTCTGTAAATACCGTCTGATGGCATGGTGTTTAATTCGTCCTTCGGTGAAGAGAGAATTTGGGAGATCTTGCTCGATCGTTTGAACACTTCTCCGTTTTGTTTTCGAAGACACTGACCTATGCGATCGGTGACTTGATCGATATAGAGAAAAATGGGTAAAAGTTTGATATACTGGGGCCACCCAGCTCGAAGCCGGACAACTCGGCGCCGCCATCTCGGCGCCGCCACTTCGGCGCCGCCATCTCGGCGCGGGGCCAGCCCGGCGCCGGGACAACTCGGCGCGGAGCCATCTCGGCGCCAGCCAACTCGGCGCTAGGCCATCTCGGCGCCGAATTCAAATTCGCAAACTACAGTGTGCACTACGTAAGAAAATTATTTTAAACAAATAATCAATAAAGTGATCGCCAACAAGCTGGCATCAAATAAAAAAAAATATTTAGAATTTCTTGGAAAATCAAACACTGACGACCAGAGGTGGTTGCAAAGTGATTACAAAGGGGCCAAACAAAAGTTGTAACGTGACTTCCGTCATTAGTAAAATTTTATTATTTTTTTAAATAATTACGAAACATGCATTTACTAGTCAAGATAGAGAAACATTTTACGAAAAAAGTTTTTTGGCTTTGAGATTGTTCAGTCAGCTAAAACTAACACGCAATAAAAACTCTCATTGATATCTTGCTTAATTTCCGAAAAATAGCACTTTTTGCATTTACACAATTTCGAAAAACGCTATTTTCTAACTAAGTAAAGTGCCTTTTATGTGACAAATATTTCGTTAATGTTTATTTCAAAAATCAAAAAACAATATTTTTAACAAAGTTTTTTTATTATGAAATAAAACACTTTGTAAAAAATATTTTTTTCCATAGCAGTCTTTGTTAAAAGTAAAATTCTTTGATATGGGACCTAAGCATAAAAGAAAACCTAAGAGATCAAAGTTGGCCGAGGATTTTGAAATTTGGCATAGCAGCCTAGATGTTGATTCTAAACAACTTTTCTTAATAACTTTTTGTCGTATTTGCTACATAAAAGGCAAGCAGTAAAATAGGTTTTTTGAAAACTTTTAAGGCATACGTGATTTTTCAAAACTGAAATGCTGTTAGAAATTCGCCTTTAAACAAGCAGGGCTGAACCCCAAAAAATAAAAATTTAAATCGAGAATTTTTTACCTTTAAAAGAGTCGTTTCACCTATCCGGGGACACACTGTATATACTTGGTGATTTTTAAGTTGATTCTTTCCTTTTACCAGGATACAAAGCTAAAAAAATAAGCTTTTTTTCTCATTTGCCACTTTTCCGAAATATCATAACTAAAGGAGGTACAGGGTGTTAAAGTTTCAAATTAAAAACTAAACTTTGGCACAAAGGCGGCTGGACAATTTTATTTTTGTTTATCTCTGTTGTCAAGCAATGACCACTCAACTAGTTTCCCATTGTAATTCTCTTAATGTTATTGCTACAATAATGGCTTATGTTTATGAAAATAATGAAGGAGTGAATATAAGCTGTTCACGATCTTTTTGGGTCAGGTGAGGCTATGACCATCTAGTAATTTTGTTGGCAGAACCTCTGTTGCAACTAAACTCCCTCATGGAAATTGACACTTTTTGTGTTAGGTTAGGTTGTTTTCAGTTTAAGGTTATATTTTCTGAATAGGTACATTGTTGCCGGATACTCTCTAGTCTCCACATCGACTCGCGTTCTTTTAAATTTGGGCTGTCCTTTTTAAATTGGAGGTAGCATTGTTTAATGGAAATTTTTTGTTGTAACAAAATTATTTTGGGCATTTTGACTTTACCTTTGACGGAAATCAAAATTATTTTTACACATTTGATAAATCATTTATTTTCTTACGAATATTAAAATAATAAGTCTGGCGATGTGGTGGCCAGAAAGTGTCGAACAGACACTGACAGAAAAAAAAGTTGCATCCGCTACATCATCGAATCAGTTAGTCCAACATGAAAAGAAAAAATCATAGCCAACTCTGTCCCAAAAAGGTCGTGAACGGCTTATATGCTTATTATTTGCTGGGAGTGTCGTCAAAATGCCGCTGCCGCATCGCTCTGATACGCGGAACATGTGTGTAGAAGCGAATGCTGATAATTTTGAACATTATCATTTAAGTTAGATTAAGTTTGGTTTAATTTTTGGTAAGTAATTTTAGTTCTTAATTTGAAACTTTAACACCCTGTACCTTCGTTAGTTTTGATATTTCGCAAAAGTGGTAAATGAAAAAAAAGCTTACTTAAAAATCACCTTGTATACAGGGTGTCCGAAAAATACGTGTACAACGGAAGACCACAAGTTCCTTTGCCCAAAATATGATGATTTAAAATGATTAACTTTCAACCCCCTGTATAATCACTACATTTTTTTCTCTAAATAGTTACTTTAATTTATAAGCTATTTCCTCTCTTACAATATTCTAGTTGGGTGAACGGTTTAGCCACAAAAAAATATGTTGAGTTACAATTACCTACTGATTCTGGCTTGTAGAAAATATTTTTTTTGTGACTAAACGGTTTACCCAACTAAAATTTTGTAAGAGAGGTTATAGCTTCTAAAATAAAGTAGCTATTCACAAAAAACATTGGTAGTGATTATACAGGGGTTTAAAAAAATATGGATGGATAATTTATTGTGACAATGTTTTTAAACACCCTGTAATTTTCTAAATTAAGGTTTATTCCACAAAAGGCTATAGTTTACTGGTACAAAAGCATGGCCAAAAAATGAATAAAATCTATCAAAGATTTTTCGACTTACTTGAAAAACTAATCATTTTTGAATACCTCTAGCGGCTAAACTAAGCAACTTTGTATATAAGTAAGATGAGTTAAATCATCATATTTTGGGCCAAGAAACTTGTGGTTTCTCGTTGTACACGTATTTCCAAACACCCTGTATACAGTGTGTCCCCGGATAGATGAAACGACTCTTGTAAAAGGTAAAAAATTCTCGATTTAAATTTTCATTTTTTGGGGTTCAGCCCTGATTGGTTAAAGGCGAATTTCTAACAGCATTTCAGTTTTGAAAAATCAAGTATGCCTTGGAAGTTTAAAAAAAACCTATTTTATTTGAAATCGGCATTGAAGTACCTCGAAATCGTCATTAAAATACGAGAAATCGGCATTAAAGTAATCTATTGTTTTACGACTTTTTTGTAGGTGGCGAGGCGACAGATAAACGTCAACCGACGTCAACATAACCTACAAAAGTTGGTTAAAATGATATAATTTCACAATTTCTCGATTTCAAATAAAACATAGTGTACACCTCGGCACTGAAGTTCCTTTTTATCCCTCATGTGGCTTATTTTCCAAAGTTAAACTTCAGGGCCTTGGTATGCAAACTACTATTACTGTAGAGTAGCGTGCCTTATATGTAGCAAATACGACAAAAAGTTATTAAGAAAAGTTGTTTAGAATCAACATCTAGGCTCCTAGACCAAATTTCAAAATCTTTGGCCAACTTTGATCTCTCACATTTTCTTATATGTTTAGGTCCCATATCAAAGAATTTTACTTTTAACAAAGACTGCTATGGAAAAACAAATATTTTTAACAAAGTTTTTTATTTCATAATAAAAAAACTTTCTTAAAAATAAAACTCTTTGATTTGGAAAATAAACACTAAAGAAATATTTGTCACATAAAAGGCACTTTATTTATGTAGAAAATGGAGTTTTTCGAAATTGTGTAAATCCAAAAAGTGCTATTTTTCGGAAATTAAGCAAGATTTCCATGAGATTTTTAGTGTGTTAGTTTTAGCTGACTGAACAATCTCAAGTCCAGAAAACTTTTTTTCGTAAAATGTGTCTCTACCTTGACTATTAAATACATGTTTGGTAATTATTTTTAAAAAATGTTATATTTTACTGATAACGGAAGTCACGTGTCAACTTTTGTTTGGCCCATTTGTAATCACTTTGCAACCACCTCTGGTCGTCAGAGTTTGATTTTCCAAGAAATTCTAAATATGTTTTTTTTCATTTGATGCCAGCTTGTTGGCGATCACTTTATTGATTATTTGTTTATAATAATTTTCTTACGTAGTACACACTGTAGTTTGCGAATTTGAATTTGGCGCCGAGATGGCCTAGCGCCGAGTTGGCTGGAGCCGAGATGGCTCCGCGCCGAGTTGTCCCGGCGCCGAGCTGGCCCCGCGCCGAGATGGCGGCGCCGAGTTGTCCTGGACCCCACCCAGCTGAGCGGTACCTTGGGAGTTCTCGAGCACGGGAAACACAATGACGATGACCCCGTCTCTCTAGAACCCTGTTAGAACAATTTTTCGAAACACGTACTTTCCGTATTTTGAGCCTAAATATTAGCATTTTCAAATTCAAATTCATAAGTTTAGTGTTAAAGGCTCAAACTTTTACTCTGTAGGATATTTATTTCCGCTTATTTTATATGCTAACGCATTGCAGATCTTTATATTCGTCGAAATTCAATTCTAAATAGGGCTTTGTTCTTGTTTGGGGTGACATAAGCTTTTCCCGCATGCGAAGCGATTGCATTCTCAGAATTTTTTGTTGTTCAGACAGGACCCGAGTTTCGTGCGAATTGTTTAGTCAGGTATTGCATCAGTTTGGAATTTTTGCATGTGACCTATAAGTAGGACAAGGAACAAAGTCAAGCCGCGGTTGCGTGGCTTTACTTGATTTTAAGATCGCGGCTTAAGCCATTCAATTACCGCCCGTCTTTGAGCTACAAAGCACGCGTGTCGGGTTTGCAGGCCCCGCGGTTCCGTTTTATGCGGCCGGGGGTTGCTTTTTGAAGAATTATCGGTGTGTTTTATTATTGAGTGCCTTCCAAAGAAGTTGAACTGTTTCGTTTTCGTGGCAACCCTTTGGGGTTCGTCGGGATGTGTGCATTTGAATCCAACAGCTAATGTTGGTATTCAAGTGAAGCAAGCAAGTTAGTGTGGTCGAGAGTCTATTACCGTGGGGGGTGGAGAATGGATTCTCTCAGTTTTGGGGGGCCGTGTAAGGAGATGGCGATTGATAGAGGACTGTATAGTATGTACCTAATACGGTAACCGTTGTTTGTAAGAGCTTTCCGAATATGATTTATTTCAGCATGAATGTTAATCGGATGGAAATATGGAATCAGTACCTTGCACAAATGAGTTGATGACGAAAACTTTCTGCGTTGGGTGATGATTGGATCAGGATACAGATAGCTATCAATGTAGGTGGGCATACGATATACGGACTGTGAGAGTTTGCCATTGAGTTGACGAGAAACATGTACATCCAAGAAAGGAAGAGAACCGTTGCTTTCTATATCCATGGTAAAGGTGATGTCTGCGTGTTAACTATTGAGATAGTTTAAGAAAACGAATAAAGTTTATTGTGACCAAATGATAAAGGTTACATCAACGTAGCGAAACCAGGCTTTGGGTTTCAATTCTGAAGTTTTGAAAACTTCCATGAAGACATTGATGACAAGCAAAACAAGCGACCATACAGCCGCACCAAAGCCTTATTTATAGAACGATTCTTGAAATACGAACAAGGAGATGAAAGTGACAGGTCTGAGAGAAGATTTGTAGGAAAATAGAGGCCAGCGGAGATAGGGTATCAGAAGACGGCGGAGAAAGTTTTAATCCGATCTATATAAGTAAAGTAAATTTTTTTCTATAATAATTTTCAAGGTCAACTTTTTAGGGGATAAGTTGCATTCCTGCAGGGTCTCTAGTTTTAATGATGTTGGTACATAGATTTTCAGTTCTTTTCTTTCACTAAAAAAAAATTATTGTCATTTTGACAGATATGTCATAATTTAATATGGCTTGCTTCATTTTTGCATTTAAAATATTTCTTGGTTTTCTTTTTTTATCCGATTTTATTGACGATGGTGATGATTCCATGTTAAAAAAATAAATTTGTCACGAGTTCAAATTAAGAAACTTTGACATTCACAATTGACACATAACCATAATTTTTAAAAAGTTCGACCAACACGAGGTATAAAAATTTCCTAGCGTTTTAATCACATATCCACCAACATTGTAACACTTTGACAGTTATTATAGAAAAAAAGTATTTTATTTGAAATCGGCAGTGAAGTACGCCGAAATCGTCATTAAAATACGAGAAATCGGCAGTGAAGTAATCCATTGTTTTACGACTTTTTTGTAGGTGGCGAGGCGATAGATAAACGTCGATGGAGCGAACATAACCTACAAAATTTGATTAAAATGTTGTAATTTCACGATTTCTCGATTTCAAATAAAACATAGTGTACACCTCGGCACTGAAGTTCCTTTTTATCCCTCATGTGGTTTAACTAAATCCACATTCGTGATAAAAAGTTATACTTCAGTGCCTTGGTATACAAACTACTATTAATTGCAGCGAAAAAGAACAAAACGGTGGTTATAAGTAAAGACTCTATCAGATGGAGATTGGTACAATTATTGAACAGGTCATCAAATTTAAATACCTTTAGCATTGAAATTACATGTAATGGAGACTTAACCACAGTAGTGCAAAAGCAATCCACAAAAACAACCCAAATATCCAATGCCTAAACAACACGATATATCGTAATAACTTTCTACAAAGAGAGAGTAAGATTAGCTTGAATAAGATAATGATTCGACCTGTACTCACATATGCGACCAAAACGAGAGCGGAAACCAAGAATAAAACACAGAAATTAAGAACTGTTGAAATGAAGTACTCAGATGAAGATAGACAGACCAACGCATCCATTAGAGAGAATACAAGATATTCTGAAATGGGTAAAATCTATAAAGAAACAATGGAATAAACATATTGACCGTATGGGGAAAGATCGCCTAGCACACACTTGTAAATCAGAACAACCCTGAGAAAGTAGAACTCAAAGAGCACCGCCTAAGAAATGGATACAAAGCTGGATCTCTTTCTCCACAAAATAATTCACGAGGTTATGGCAAACAGAAGCTATCTTAACGCCATAAAGAAAAAGAAGTATTACAAAAAGAAGAACAAAAATAAAAGAAGACGAAGAACAAGACTTGAAGACACGTCATCATGTTCTAATAGCAACTGTTGAATTATGACTACAGAATCGAGAACAGAAACCTTACTAAAAAGGAAAGTGGCATCAAAGCTCATAATAAAACCTTTAACACTTACATGAATCGCGAACATGCGATGAGAATTTACTAGCGAACTTCTAGAGAGAATTGGTTAATTATTACTGACATTTAACACACATACTGCCAATGTGCTTAAGAGGAATGTCCCGTTTGTGAATTTTGGAAAGATCATAGGAGGATCCGAAGATTTTATAAGATAGTGACTTCCAGTTCGATTTTGGAACTTGGGTCGTCAACGCCTACAACCTTCAAGATTTTGATCCGTTTTACGTATTAAACTTTAGTAAATACTTTTTTACAAACAATAAAGCGCACATCTACATTTCCATTAACGTACCTGCATCTCTGAGTTAGCACTTAGAATGGCTAACAGCGCTTTACGTATTCCCAGGTTGTTATGGAATTTAAAATGTGTTTCACTTGTTCCTTTCTTACAATATTGATATATACTGTAATGATATGAATATAGGGGTTTAAAAATTAATTTTAAAATAGGATTAAGGGAATACAGTAGTTGAATATTATAAGGATCAATTTGAATATGAATTGGGTATTTGAATAATTGGTATGTAATTTGAAAAGAAAATAGAATTTATAATTGAATAATATGAGGCTAATTGAGAAACAGAAGGATTCGAATTTTATGTAATATCTAAATATGAAATTGGAAAATAATGACAAATCTTAATCGAGATAGATTATTGCACATAGTGAGTAGAAATCAAAATAAAGCTTATATAGTGTGTTGGAAGGAGAAAATATGATATCGTTAAAAACTTTGTTTTGATTATTAAGATAACAAATTTGAAAATGAAAAGCTGTAATTAATTTGTGTAAATTGAAATTATGAAAGAAACTCTATTTTAAAATGTAAAATGTTTGAAAAATAAAAAGTATACATTAAGACTTAATTTTAAAATTCAATTTCTTTTTAGATGAAGACGTTAAATACATAATTAAAATAGAGGAAATGTTAATTATTCCTTTACATTTTTATTATTTACCGCAAAGTAATATGTTCGCATAATTATTACGTTTTTGATGCAAGGCGCTTTTTAGGAGAAACATTTTTCAATGGTAATTAATATCTATTTAAATGGCTTCAAAAAACTCTAATCTGTCCTTGTTACTGAATTACTATTACAAGAATTCTGTAAATGTTTTTTTACAGTTTTCTCAATGAAGATATTTGTCTTTATCCAGTTCACATGTTCTAAAAATGTATTATTTTTTCTTCAAAACATTGAGCCAGAGTTCTACAGGGTGTCCCAACGGTCTGCATTTTTTTGATAGCGGCTTTAATATTATAAATATCAAAAACTTGTATCTAGAAAACTTGTAGCGGATATCGGTCTACATAACCTAAAATTATTTTTGCATATACTGGGTGTTCCGTCTAGCAGTGGCAAACCAAACTTATATTTTTTTAAATAGAACACCCTGTATATTTTATTATTTTTAGAAGTCCATTTAACTGCTTATTAAAAGGATATAAAGTTATATGGGTTTTAAATGGATAATTTGGTAGTTATTCCTCATTTTCTTTAAAAAATTGCCTTAATTTGCAAGATTGATATCACGGCATACAGCAGGTATCACTTTCAAGCCTATGTAAAAAAAATTATTAACATGTAAGGTTTAAAACTCATACAACATTTTAATTTTAGTTTTGCAATTTATACAGGGCGCTTAGAATTAGCGGACCTCAAAATTTCAAATTTTTTTCCAATAGAACACCCCGTATACGATTAAATATTTGAATGGCCGGTTTCAAAAGCTTTCAAAAAATATAGGGTTTTATGCCTCTAAAGTTGTTGACTGCGGAGTTATTTCAGTTTAATTTTAAAAAAGAATAATATTTTATTGCAATTTAACGTGAATTTACCTAATCTAAATACCAGTATTAAAATAGTATTAAATTTAATAAAGATGCCAGGTTTGAAAGTTAGTTTATGGAAATTAATATCAATAAACACATCTTCCAATACGTTGCTTGCACCCTTAAAAGTTCCAGTTTACCATTATTATAGCTTCCTAGTTTGCTATAGGAATTAGAATAAGATAGGTAACAAATGACAAAAACAGTTGAATGGTTTGTCAATAAACAACAGCTAATGTCAATCAAACATCAAAAATTTAGCAGTTCGACACGTTGTTTATGTTTCTGATGTAAAATGAATTTTCCAAATGGAGAATTAGTAAATATGGTTTATACTTTAGGGGAGTGTAACAGAAGTTGTTTATTAGCCAGTCGAGTTTATGCAGAACGTTATTCCGATGCGCGTCATCCACAAATATCTACTTTTGCAAAATTGCGTGAAAGATTTGAAGATACAGGAAGTGTTGATTACCCCAAGAAAAACGTGGTAAACCGTGCTGGTGCTAATGACGAGAACGAATTAATGATTTTGCTTTCATTGCAAGAAGATCCGCATATAAGTCTCCGAGAAATAAGTTCAGAAACGGGCATTAGCAAAAGTTCTGTACATCGTATTATTAGAAAACACCATTACCATCCCTACCACATCATGCTACACCAGGATCTTTATGGAAATGATTTCCAAAATCGCATAAATTTCTGTACAGAGATGCTGCAAATTATTACTTTGAATCCTGAATTTTTGCAACTAGTACTTTTTAGCGACGAGGCTACTTTTAAATCCAATGCTTTAGTAAACAGGCACAATATGCATTATTATGCCACTGAAAATCCCCGCTGGCTTCGACAGGTTGATCATCAGCATCAGTGGTCACTGAATGTTTGGGGTGGAATAGTTAACACACAAGTTATTGGTCCACATTTTTTTGACGAACATTTAACAGGCGACCCTTACCGAAGATTTTTAGAGGAAGATCTGCCAGGATTATTAGAAAACGTAAATCTACATACTCGTCGTTTAATGTGGTACCAACATGATGGAGCTCCACCACACCATCACCACAGTGTTAGGACGTACTTAGACAACTGGCGACCTGGTAATTGGATTGGCAGGAACAATCCTATAGCTTGGCCAGCCCGTTCTCCCGATATTGCTCCCATGGATTTTTTCTTATGGGGACACGTTAAGTATGAGGTGTATAAAGATCGACCAACAACGAGAGAGGATATGAAAAATCGCATAAGAAGAGCCTTCAATAATATTCGCGTGCAAACTTTGCGCGATGTCCATCATACATTCACAAGGCGCTTACAACTATGTATTCAAGAGCAGGGGAGAATAATTGAACATTTGTTATGAATTACCAATCACTTTTTTAAACACTTTGTTACATTTAAATTTAATTTTTTTTTTAATTAAGATATTTTGTTTCAATGTTTAAATTTCATTTTGTTTTCAGTTGTCCACTGAAAAATTTATTTTGCGTTTAAATTAAATTTTGTAAACTGCTAAATTTCTGTTTGATTAACATTAACTGTTGTTTTTTGAGAAACATTGAACTGTTCTATTCATTTGTTTTACTCATTTGTTACCTATCTTATTGTAATTCCTATAACAAATTAGGCAGCTATAATAATGGTAAACTGGAACTTTTAAGGGTGCAAGCAACGTATTGGAAGATAAGTTTATTAATATTAATTAGCAAAATAACTTTCAAACCTGGCATTTTTACTAAACTTAATATTATAATACTAGTATTTCTATTACGTAAATTAAAGTTAAATAGCCACAAAATGTAACTTTATTTAAAATTAAACTGAAATAACTCTGCAGTTAACAACTTTAGAGGCATAAAACCCTATATTTTTTGAAAGCTTTTGAAACCGGCCATTCAAATATTTAATCGTATACAGGGTGTTCCATTTGAAAAAAATGAGAAATTTTGAGGTCCGCTAATTCTAAGCGCCCTGTATAAATTGCAAAACTAAAGTTAAAATATTGTATGAGTTTTAAACCTTACATGTTAATAAAATTTCTTACATAGGCTCAAAAGTGATACCTGTTGTAGTTCCGTGATAGCAATCTTGCAAATCAAGGCAATTTTTTAAAGAAAATGAGGAATAACTACCAAATTATCCATTTAAAACCCATATAACCTTATATTCTTTTAATAAGCAGTTAAATGGACTTCTAAAAATGATAAAATATACAGGGTGTTCTATTTAAAAAAATATAAGTTTGATTTGCCACTGCTAGACGGAACACCCAGTACCTGCAAAAATAATTTTAGGTTATGTAGACCGATATCCGCTACAAGTTTTCTAGATAGAAATTTTTGATATTTTTAATATTAAAGCCGCTATCAAAGAAATGCGGACCGTTGGGACACCCTGTATATTTAGATAGAAAATCGCATTTTAAACAACTTTTGCTTGTAATTTTTTTCTCTATCTTGACTAGTAAATGCATTTTTTCCAATTATTTTCAAACCAATTAAAATTTAACAGATAACGGAAGTTACGTGACAACTTTCGTTTGGCCCAATTGTAATGTCTTTCAACCACTTCTGATCACCAGAGTTTTGATTTAAAAAAAAATCTCCAAATAAAAATATTTCCCATTTGATGCCAACTTTTTGGCGATCACTGTATATACTGCAAGTTATAATCTAATAAAAAAAAATAAAGTGATAATTAGCCGTCATTGAATCCAAAATGATGGACTTTAATTTTTATTTTATTAAAAAAAACTGTGGGGTATCAAATTAAAGGTAATCGATTATACAAAACAAATAGCAAACTTACAAAATGTTTAAGTGCTATAAAAAAATGAAGGAGTGGCGGTATCGATGGGCCAGTGTGCTTAAATTTCTAAAACATTTCCGGTACCAATCTACCCACTGTCCTGCTTCCTTCCAAAGGGTGCTAAACCCAAAGCTGAACTATGACTGTTGATGTATCAAATAAGACACATTCTCTAACAGAAGCTGTAACGTAAGACATCATATGGATGCTAAGCGGAACGGCTAATTTAACTCAGACTTATAGGTATATCCAATCAAGTGCAACACACATATCTGTTTTGCCATTATTTCCTGCATTACCAACTTAAACTTTTATTCAGTACTCTGTATTGAAGAAGTTGCAAAAAGTTAATGAATGAAAATATTAGGAATCCTGGGAAATTTCTTATATTTGCCGGTTTGCTGTTATTTTCTGATGCGGGTTTTTTATGATAGTACAGCCCTCGAACCTTTATTTCCCTGCCCGAGCTTCATAGAGATTATGGTTGAACAATTGTTTTAAATTCGTCTTTTTTGTGAGGAGCCTATTGGTCTAATTGTGCTTGGCCGCGGTATAAATTTTGAGTTCGTTTTTCTTAAAAATGCGGGCGCTTGGTGATTTTTGTCGTTTGGATTTCATCTTTTCTTCCGGCCGTTGGCTTCCATTTTTCTGTTTCTGCAAAGTCCTTACACGGGGTAAATTCGTACAGGGATTCGTGAACTAGAGGTTTGTTCGTTTATCAGATTTTAAATGCGTATTGCTTTCTAACGGTCGATTTGAGTTTTTTGGAAAATCAAAACCCTGGCTATCGGAGGTGGTTGAAAAACTTTACAATTGGGCCAAACAAAAGTTGCCAGGTGACTTCCGTTATTTATCAAATTTATTTTTTTTAAATAATTGGAAAAAATGCATTTATTAGCCAAGATAAAGAAAAACTCACAAGAAAAAATTGTTTATAATGTTATTTTCTATCTAAATGCAAAATTCTGTTCAAAATTTTGAAGAAAAAATAATAAATGTTTAGACCATGTAAAGTGGATAAATAACAATATTTTCATTGAGACAACTGTAAAAGAACATTTACAGGATTCTTGTAGCAGTAATTCATTAACAAGGACAGATTGGAGTTTTTTTAAGCCATTTAAATAGATATTAGTTATCATTGAAAAGAAAATTTTCCTAAAAAGAGCCTTGCATCAAAAACGTAAAAATTATGCGAACATATTACTTTGAGGTAAACCATAAAAATGTAAAGGAATAATTAACATTTTCTCTTATTTTTCAAATTAGTCTCTCTAGTCTTCACATAAAAAAATTAAGTCTTGTATGTAAAATCTTGAAAAATGTTTAGAAAATTGAAACATTTATTTTTTCGAAAATTACAGAAAAGGTTGTTACCTGACCTTGAAATTGTTCAGTTAGCTAAAACTAACACATGCTTAAAACAGTCTCATTGAAATCTTATTTAATTTCCGAGAAACCGCACTTTTTGGATTTTGACAATTTCGAAAAACTAAGTAAAAGCACTCAGTATATATACCGAGTGATTATGATTAGAGGATAAATAGGTTTTCAAAGAAGAACAAATTATTGCCGTAAAAAGTTTTTGAAAGCTAAAAAATAAAAAAAAATCCTATTTGATGCCGACTTTTTGGTGGTCACTGTATAAGAGCGATATAGAACATGAAAATAGACATTCTGGTTTTTAAAACATACTTACTTATTTTATTTGTATTTTAAAATAATAACTTATCCCCCCTTTTATCTCAGTCGCGGGTTCCAGCATAAGGAACAAAATGAGACCATCCTTAATACTCAACCACTGTTTAAGATGTGTCCCAAAATTACTTGGAACATAGCACCTTTTATGTTTGTTGTAAAACCAGTTTAGTTTTATTCGACAGAAGTTGGAGTTTATTTTGTTGTTAAGAGATAGGGGGAAGTAGCTAGGCCTGACTACCTCGTTACAAACAATTTTAGCCTGTGTTTAACCCCATCAATGAATACACATTCGTGGTTGAACGTATATTAAATTCTAATACATATCACATAGCTTTTATACAATAAATGTATGCCATATTTACTTCCTACTATAAATAATTACAATCATATGTGCGTAATATTAAACGTTAAGTTTGTTATCTTGACCCACTAGTTACAAAATTGCTGCGCTGTGCCTTTGACATGCGATATAATACACAATTAAAACCTGCAACGTCTGTTTTGAAATATAAGGAACTGGCACTTGTTGCGTGTGTCGTTTACATTTAGTTGTTATCGCGACACAGAAACTTGACCCATATCTTATCTGGCGCAACTTATACAGTTTTTTTGTAAGCTAATTGCGTGCACTTTTGTATTTACTCTATTTCACTTTATTCACTAAATTCATGTTCAAAAATAGTTTGAACAATCACCAAAATACACACGGCATATAAAAAATTGTAGTTATAACATCCACTATTAGATTATAGGCGTGTTGTTTATGCTGGAAACAATTGCTAGTTAAAACTTATTATTGTTGCAAATTAAATATAATTACAATAAAACTTAACAACTTTAAAACAATTCTAGGGATTTGTTTGGCCGTAAATAAATATTTCGTATCCTTAATTTTTACCACATCCACCAACACGATTTCGCAATTTGGGTCTTTTCGGCGTTTTGTCCACGCCAACTAATTCGTCATTTTCCGCGATATGTCCACTAACAGGATTCTGCGTTTTGTCCACGCTAACTAATTCGGCGATTTGTCCATTTTCGGCGATATGTCCACCGACAGAATTCGGCGTTTTGGGCATTTTCGGCGTTTTGTCCACGGTAACTAATTCGGCGATTTGTTCATGTTCGGCGATATGTCCACCGACAGAATTCTGAGTTTTGGGTATTTTCGGCGATTTGTCCATTTTCGGCGATATGTCCACCGACAGAATTCGGCGTTTTGGGCATTTGCGGTGATTTGTCCACGATAACTAATTCGGGGATTTGTCCATTTTCGGGTATCTGTCCACTGACAGCATTCGGCGTTTTGGGCATTTTAAGCGTTTTGTCCACGCTAACGAATTGGGCGTTTTGGGCACGTTTTGGCGTTTTGGGCATTAAAATAAGATTCGGCGTTTTGTTCATTCGGCGATATGTCCAGGTTCCTCCAATAATTATAAAAAACTGAATTGGGAAAAATGGATATTGATTTGCTTTTGGATTATTTGTGGGGAAGCCAAAATAACACACCTCATAGCTCGGCTTCGCTTCCTTCCTTCTTTGTTTTACATTCTCACATTGTTATTCATTATTTCTAAGCCTGCTCTGATTACATTTTATGTTTCAATCAAGGCTAAAGCTATTTTTAATACAGTTTTTACAAATTATTAACTCAAAGTCAATGCCCTTAATATAATTTGCAAAACTTAAACTAGCACACTCATAGAAAATTTTGTAAAATAATATTTGAAATGTTTGAAATGTTATTAATTGCTATTATAATTCCAGAGGCTTTAAAAGTGTTCATTGCAATATATTCGTATGGCAATGAATTTCAACCCAAAGCGACGATGCGTAAGGGTAAGAAGATAAAATGTAACAAAGACATGGCGGGAACACTAACACTAACAAAGTTACTATCGAAGAAAAGCTTGAGCTAAGATTATATTAAAAGAATGCGTCACATAGTAGAGCAACTACGTAAGGAGCTAATACTCGTAATGCAGGAGCTGCGCAATAGCATAGGGCAGATAAATAATGACAGGCCCGGGCAAGAATAACATCGGGAGGGAGATCAAGACTATACCACCATGAAACTTGTCAGTATATGTTCACATTAAGGTCTGTCCTGGAAATTTGAATCCTTGACTTTACGAGTACATCGAGCAGCCAAGTGACGAACTGGACTCAACGCAGTTCACACCATAAACTTGGGGGAACCGGTTGTAAATTTTGATGGGAGTCACATTTTCTGCCATCAGAAATTTAATCACATATCACTGTTTGTACCGATTTTCAAAACATTTGTTTGAGTTCACCGAAATAATTTTCAGCTATAATTTACCAAGGGCAGTGATAATCACCCGCAATAATTTTGACAAATAACCCGAAAGTGTTTGCCTAGAAATAACCCGAGGCGAAGCCGAGGGTTATTTCTTAAAGGCAACCCACTTGAGGGATATTATTTGTCAAAATTATAAGGATTTATCACTGGCCGCGGTGAATTCGGAAAGATAAGTTCTTAAATAAATTAGTCATTTTCTGACAAATTAATTTGACACTTCATTATAATAAGATTATGTTGGTGGCACTGTAAGTCTATGTCAAATTTGAGGTTATCAGGTTAGGTTTTGCGTCAGTTTTGACACAGACTGACGGAAAAGCTAACCTGCTAACCTCGAATTTGACTTAGATTTACAGTGCCACCAACTTGTGATAGGATACTACTGAAATTTAATTAGGTAGTTTCCATGGTGATTGAAAATAACCCTAGGGTCGTTTTCACTTCAAGCGTGATCTGATTTGTCAAACTGACTCACGTGATTAAAAATAATAAAATTGGATTGGTCTGCAGTATATGTAAGAACTTATCACACTAATAAAAGCTGATTGAAAAATGACATGCGGTAACTAGATGAAATAGTGTTTTTAAATATATTTCGATTTTGAAAGCTATTTTGTTCTCGAGATATAGGTTTGGAGACATTACTTTTTAGCACAGCTTCGTATATGGAAGATGGAAGTTATTCCATAAGAGTGGCGTAATGCCATAATTTGCCCGATATATGAAAACGGCGATTGATTAAACTAAGAAAAAATTACAGAGGCATATCATTATTATGTTCCACAAACATAGGAGAATACCAGGCAGAGTTTAAAAAGAATAGATTCACAATCAATCTGCTGCTCGTATTGCCCCAGATAACGAAAAAGGATGGGAACTTAACACGTTAATATACTAGGTATGCGTAGATTTTTAACGAGTATACGACAGCATCGACAGAACAGCTTCGTATGCCGCTACGGAAGAACTAGGCCTCTACAGAAGAGAGTGTCACACAGTTTTACCACTAACAAGGATGTAACCATTCACTCAAATAGCGCCATCATATAAATACTAACAGTAGTGGGGCATATAAATGATCTCAATATAATAGGACGAACCGTGTTAGGCATAAAAGAAGTACTTTTCAATCTAGAAACACAAGCAAGTATGTGACGTTTCGCATTCCTGCAAATTTTGTAGAACGTTTTAATCAGCAATTCGTACAGAGCTGTCTCCGCCACAAGAGCCATCAAGTGGCGACAAAGATACGACACGGAAACATATGGGCTCCCAAGGTCTCCATCAGTCGCCGTCACCCTTGCTTAATCCTGTTAAAAAAATACTGCCAGTCCTCAACCAGAGAAGACTAGCATCCAATACCTAGGGCATAAGGCGATCACATTATTGTGTCATTCCGCAAATCACGTTCATGTAAGACAAGTTCTGTTTTTAGCTTCTTCCTGAAAAGTTGAATTACCTGAGAACTTTAACTTGATGTGAAACCTCTCTTCCTACTTGGGTTAGTAGAACTGTTTCTAGCTCTCTCCTGTTCCGAGATACCCTCGCTTTCAAGTCTAAGGCACACGGAAGGTGGTGTCTACTAGGTGCAAATACCCTTTCGTTACCTGACCTCTAGATCGCTAAGCTAAAGGCACACCAAAGATTGTGTTGATTAAGCTCAGAAATCTCCATAGAAATATTGTCACACTCAGGGTTCAGGCGCACAAAATATCGTGTCGACTACGTAGAGGTGATTTCCTGACACTAAATTCCTGGATCATTAATGCACAGGCGCACGGGAAATCGTGTTGACTAAGCTTAGAAATGTTTTTTTCCAGATACCTGCCCGTTCAAACTAAGGCGCACGAATGATCGTGATAACTGGGCCGAACGTGTTTTTTCTCTGATAATTATCCAGTCTGTTGTCCGAATTTGTATCGATGTAGATCGATAATTCCGCTTGCCTACTACTCCAAGCCTCCCAGACGGTCAACTGCCATTAGACACGTTCTAACGCATCATTCGCCGCAAGGCATAAGCATCAAAATTAGTAATTGCGTACCAGAGCCCGCAGAAATCCTCGGCGAGCTTCAAAAGCCCGGCTTTGACATCACGAGCCGATTGAAAGTACAGCAGCATTCGAGGTCATATACCCTGCAACTTTATTCTGTCATCCCATTAACGTGCAGAATTACACACGCATCAAGCACAGAAGAAATGGAGGCCATAATGAACCGATTAACCACCATAGGTAAGGAATTTGGACTATAATTAAATAGACAAAACAAACGAAAGTTATTGTTCTCGATCACCTAAGAACAATTCCCCTCACATTCGCAGTATAGCAGATTTTGAGGTTTTGAAAAAATTATATATCTAGGATCAACAATAAGATATACGGGTGGTAGTACACATAAAATAACAATAAGACTAGCTATAGCAAGAAATGCAACAAGACTAATAAGAATTTGGAAAGATAGTGACCACCAAAAACACGAAGTTTAGGTTATTGTCGACGCTCATATTCCCTATTGCAACACATGCGGTCGAGACATGGACGATTAAAAAGTTAGATAGGCGAAAAATAGGTGCTTTTCAACTATGGGCTTATAGAAGAATTTTAAGAGTACCATGGACAGGACACCGAACAAACGCATCTGTCTTAGAAGTCTATACCAGTCCAGTCTATACTACAATACTTTAGACATAAAATGAGAAGAACACTCGGAATGGAACGGCTTGTCGTTGAAGAAAAAGTACAAGGACACAGAAAACGAAGGAGATCGCTGGCCAGATGGGTTGGCCACATGAAACAAATGACGGAATAAGAACAGCGTGAAACCATACCAAATACACAAGACCGAACGCAATGGGAGTAACGGTTAATTTATCGTCATAATATAACCATGTCATCACGCAGGATAATAGGATCAATGAGACACTAAGGCACTTATTTCATTTCTAGCTGATCGCGTCTGCAGACAAAGTGCGGACGGCGCACACATTTTCGACGGCTGGTGTTGAAGGCTCCGCGAGGTATCCAGAGAGTTGCCGCCTCTGCTTGCGTTCGAGACCTTTTAAAATAAATTCTTTCGTTTAATTTAACTTGTAAATAGCTTTATTTAGGTAACCAACATTATTTATTTTGTACCACAGATTTAAGAATAAAAATTGTAAAAGTAACCTTGCCTCTAATCACTCCAGCAATCTGCGAATCTTGGCCATAATCAATTTTGAGGCTTGGCAAAAGTAACTAAAGTAAATGAACCAGACCAGAGTAATCATTGCATGACTCCCGAGGCAGCGATTGTACATTACAAAATTCAGTTCGCTACGTGATAACCTTCGCAGGAAACATTCCAAAACCTGGCGTGGTGCCCGAGCAGGGACAATTGCAAAACATTGCAAGTAGGTTTTCAAATCACCGAAAATAAATCTAAGCAAGGAGATTGGTGCAAAATGTAACCATAAAACACCACAACAATTAGAAGCTCGGTGAACAACAATGGCGATATGACGCACGTTATACAATTAATAATTACCACAGGAAATGTAGTATATTGTTATGCTCTACGAAGATGATTTAAATCCAATATAATCATAATTATAATGGTTTATTGTCCAACAGCAAATGCCAATTACAGGACAAGAGAGAAAAAAATGTAAATTTATATGGGCGATACAATATAATATATACACATAATAAAATACTAAACACATATAACAAGATACTAAAAGACAAAATACTAAATGACAAAATATGTACTAACTATTAACAAGAAATTATTGACCTAGCGACTCTTATAAGTACTAATCTCTAATTTAAAGCACTCAGTAAAGACGACAGGCTGCAATTAAATATGTCATAATATAATAGGAAGACGGGCCAAAGCAAGACTGTATAAAATAATGATAAGACCAGTGATTATCTATTGCAGCAAACGTGAGCCATGGCAAAACACAGAAAAAGAAATCTGCTGAGATTTGAAAGGAAGATTCTAAAAATATGGTCCAGTATAGGATATAATATAATAATGAACTGAGTTCACAGTTCATAGTTCACAGTGCACAGTTCGACACCACACGAACAAGAGGAAGATCGCGACAATGATGGCAACACAGCATAAAAAAGAATGTTTTCCAAAATGCTTAGAATAAGAAACTGGCAAATACAGCGAGAAAAAGATAGGACTGAAGGAGAGAGATAGAGAAGGCTCTAGTTCAATTAAATTGCAATGCCATAAAAGAAGAAGACATAAGGTCATTTTTTTTTCTTTAGCCCCTTCAGTGGTTCTTTTACATGTGACCGTAGCATAGTATCCACGGTTTTAGATTCCTTCCTTCTAATATTAAAAAGTTCCCCTAGCCCTAGAATGTGATCGAACCGCAACATTGCCTTTTCAATAGTAATTCAAGCAGATCAGGGTCCATTCGCTATATATGGCTTTGTTGTTGTTGTTTCTGAACGTTTCTTTTGTAATAAACTATTGGTCGGCGTCTCACTATCATTTTATTTTTATTGAGATGTCATGAAGTTTAATTGTGAAAGCATTTTGTCATGTTACCACCGTTACAATTTTTTTATCGCATTTCATTTGATAATGTACTACATTTCTACATTCCAAATCGTTTAAAAATGTGGTACTTTTCTGCATAGCAAAGGTGATTCGTTTTACGTTTGGCAATGCTCAAGTGTATAGTTGGTGGTTCTGTAAGTCCATGTCAAATTCTAGGTTAGTAGGTTAGGTTTTGAGTCAGTTTTGACACAGACAGACAGAAAACCTAACCTGCTAACCTCGAGTTTGACATAGACTTATGCCACCAACAATACTGGGGTTGCTTATTGTGCTTTAGTGCATAGAAACGAGCTCTGCTCAGCTTGATTATGTTTTCCATTTAATGTCACTTTTATATAAAAATTGTATACTTTACATTTCTTATGAAATGCGATAATAGCTATTTATGCAACAAGTGCTAAAAGTTGACGTTTATGCACGAGACATGAAAATTATATAACGTATAACGTGTCTCGTGCATAAACGACTTTTAGCACACGTTGCATACAATATTTTATCTACGACCTTAATTTTACTGTTATTAATCCATAAATATCGATTTAACAAATGTTTGCATCTACGACACTTATAATTTATGTCATAATAAACAGTAGGCCTTGGCGCGCGGGCGAATGTTTGCGCAGCCAGTACTGTCAAGGTCAGTTACGAAAGGTAATTATTAATACTATAGATCTGACTGTATTCATTAGATAACGCTTTAATTATTTCAAAAACACTTTACCTGTGACGCAAGAAGTAACTAGAATAACTTTAGAACTTCACTTCCAGTTCGAAATTGTAGTTTTATAACCTCACTTCACTTTATACCACAGATGCGCTTAAAGTAAACAGCTGATTTCTTTAACCACGCAAAACAATAAAACTTCACTCTTAGTGAAACAAGCTAGCGCTAAAAGGGCTACTTTGAGTAGTGGTCGTAGATAAAATAATATACGCAACGCGTTAGAAAAGTGGTTTTACTGAACTCGTATAGCCGTTTAAGTACTCGCCCCGCGCGTACTCAAACCAACCAGACTTGTTCACCACTTTTCTAAACTAGTTGCGTAATATACTATTTTAGGCCAGATTTGAATATGACGTGAGCCAGTATTTTAGTTTCTCGCACTTGCACATTCAGAGATGTGGGGATTAATTAAAATTTGTGGCAACTGGATTCTCGGTGGAGTTGTGAGTTGTGTATAAACTAGGGAGCGTTGAGAATTATTCGATGCACTTTAGTTTGAAATGTTTGTAATTTCTACAGGTTAGTTGTTGATGTTGAGTCCCAACTGGGCAGTGTAATTATTGATCTGTAAATAGATTGATAACTTAGAAAGCCACATTCTGTTGATTATTGGATACAGCATCGAAAGTATCTCCTAGATCTATCTTGGTTTTTCATTAACATGAAAAGCCCAAGTGAGTCAAAAGCCGTTCTATATTATATATTCTTAGTGTGTATTAATATTGACATATTGAATAACATTCTACACTTTTGCTCTTTAGGAAAGCTCCACCGAGACACGTAATGAAATTGTTAGCCAAAATCAAATTATTGATACCTAGTAGATCTAATTTAATGTAGTTGTACAGAGCCGCGCTCAATATTGTGAATTGTATTCTATGTTATGTATTTTTAAATGGGCTGGATAATTATAGTTCTCGAGGCCATCTGATAACATACCTATTGAAAATTATATTTAAAAATTATACCAAAATATATTATTACTGTTCACGTACCAACATTTGCAATAGATCTTGGGAAATCGATATCAGTGCAAACTGAAACCAAAAAATTATTTTAAAAGCTGAACATTAATATTCACTGTAGGATTTCTTCGATTCTTTTTACTTCCTTTTACAATAAAGAAAGTATTGGATTCACCCCAAAAATTCGAAATTGAGTTTTCAACCGATCTTCACGTTTCAGAGTCCCCTGAACCCAAAAAGCATGTTTTTGCTCATTTTGGTCTGTGTGTCTGTCTGTCGGTCTGTCTGTGTGTTTGTGAACAGAATATCTCAAAAACGAAAAGAGGTATGGGGTTGAAACTTCATATATAAGTTTTGTGTACTATGTAGATGCGACAGAAAGCTGTTGAAGAAAATCGCATAACCGGAAGTAGGTGTTTACTCTTGTGATTTTTCAGTTATTTCGATTTTTTCAAAAACGGCTCTACAATTAATCTGGAATTGTATGCACACTACATGTGAAAGTACTGTTGGATTTAGAAGGGCTTGTAACCATATGGGTTTCTACATCTGAGTTAGATCTTGATGTAGGGAGCATCGAGGTCTTGCGGGAGGTCGCAATTGAGGGACGGTTCCTGTGGACTTGGTTTATGACGATGCTGTTGTCGGCGTTGGAGTTGTAGAAGAGGCGATCAACAACGGTAGCCGTTACAGGAAGTCTTGTTTTACTGAGGCTTCTGGTGGATAAAAAGCAGGACCGCTTGTGTTGTTGCGACTGACATCCTATGGAAAGTGCTGATTAACTATCATAAAATTGATTTGAATATGCATGGGCCTAACTTGAGGAAGAGCATTCATATCTCAAAGAGCTAGAAAAAGAGAAATAACATAAAATAGAAATATTAAAAAACGGCATACATCTAACATTAACTTATAAAAAAAAGTTATTTCAACACAAGAGTAAGATCATATAAGCTTCAATAAAAAACTACCTGATTTAATTAAATTCAGTAAACTAACATCAAAGAGAGGAGGTGTATACCATAGCAATATATTGCAATGAACATTTTTAAAGCCTCTAAAATTATGATAGCAATTAATAGCATTTCGAGCATTTCATATATTATTTTACAAAATATTCTATAAATGTGCTAGTTTAATTTTAGCAATTTGTTTGAATTGAATTTGAGTTAATAATTTGTAAAAATGTTATTAAGAATAGTATTAGCCTTGATTGAAACAGACAATGTAATCAGATCAGGCTTAGAAATAATGAATAACAATGTAAGATAAATGAAAACAAAAGAAGAAGGAGGAAGAGAAGCCAAGCTGTGAGGTGTGGTATTTTGGCTTTCACACAAATAATCTTTTTAAAAGCGAATAAATACATATTTTTCCCAAATCAGTGTTTTATAATTTGTAGTGTTTTTTGAGTAGGCTGTAGAAGAGTTGCTTTGATTCGTTGCACCCCTACAGGAGTTTTAGAAAGTGTTGAATGGTACGTCGTGTGGTAGCTGGTGTCCCTGTGGCAGTTTTTGGAGCTGTTGCGACTGTTGCGAGTTAGAATAGCCCTGGAAGGGGGAAAGAGTCAGTGACATTCGTGCTGAGCAGTAAAAGCCTTAGGACAGAGGTAAAGACGGAGTTTCTACCTTATAATATTCTATTTTTACTTCATATACAGAGTCAAAATGTACGGTTCAAACTTAGGGTGTCATGTTTGATACTACAAGAAGCAAAAAATGTTAATAAACCCATGGATCTTACTAAAAGCATCACTCACTATCGGTCGCTGAAGTGAAGTAGCGAAAAGTGCCCACGGCTGTTACTTAGTTCCTGCTCCGTCATTTTCAATGTCAGTTGCAGGTCAGAAGCCACAAGTTGTGGTACTTTTTCGATCGCTTCGGAATTTTTGGCTGTGGTCGGATGACCAAGCTTTGGATCATCAGAAAGGTCGTCCAGCCTTTACGAAAGCGAGAAAACCATTGAAAAACACGAGCAATGCACAGGGTACTTATCGTTGCTGTACACAGTTTTTAACATTTCGAATGGATGTTCGCTCTCTTCTTTATGTCTGAATGTTACACGTTATACCTACTCTAACTTGTTTACCCCCTTGCACAGCCTACCACATAAGCACTGACAAGACGTTTCTTTAGCTATGTGTGGACGAGAATTCCAGCTAAAATACAATTTGCATGTAATTCGGAAACGTGCAGTTTCTTAAAGCGTCCACAGTGGTACCAGTCCGTTTTCATATCTGTTCCACCTCGTAAACATATTCTTGATTTGAACATTGAAGAGCCTTCGCTTATTTGCGTGTCAAGAGCTATTTATTGGAGGCTCTACCATTGAAAAAATTGAGGGCGTATTTTTGTATAGTTGTCATCAATTACAAACTAGGTTATTTATATATCTATTTGTAGAGATAGATCATATACATAGGTGAATTCAACTTTCTAGAAATCAGTAAGTTCAAAATATTGGCCCTATCCTGTAGCTGTTGAGGGAATTCTTTATATTTAACGATAAATAAAATCAATAAAATAAAGTTTTATGTCAAAAGCAAGATCAATTAGTTTATATGTTAAAATAAATGAGAATATTTTAACTTGAAGTGAAGAAATATATGACATACCTAATCTTTGTGCTGTTTTATAGAATCTTGAGTTACTTGTTTCAATCTGTGCAAATTATTCGAAACTAACTGTCGTGTTTCGGGGTTACAAATGTATATCCAATGGCGTGATCTTAATTTCATATACACAAAGACGCTTAGAAGCATGAGTTGAAAATCTGAAAAATTCTGGCATGTAAATTAACTCAAACAAAACCGAAGTACTACGTAGTTATTAAAACAACACAAAGAAGTGGTAGTAAAGCTGAACAGAGACAAGATTAAACAAGCAACTAAACTAAAATATACTTAGTTCTATTTATGGAAGAGAAAGGGAAGATAGAAAACTCAGACAATAATAACTGGATGACTGCTGCAACAAGGTTATTCGATGCACTAAACAGGTCAATTGTGAATAAACAGGAAAACGAACATTAAAATAAACAAATCTGTATTTGTACCAACACTAATCTGCGGAAGTGCATCCCGGATACTAAACAATAGGTTAGCAAAATGCAAACCTGTTAGATGCAGCAATCCTAGCTATTACGAGGCCGCATGGAATCCATAATGAAACTATAACATATATCCTGCAAATGGAGACCATATAGATAAGAATTAATAGAGAACGCTACTCATTTGCTTCGGCAATGTTGTAAAGATGCAAGACGGCATAATAAAAGTCGATAGGATGAAAGCCTAAAAAATTAGGTATAAAACGACGAAGTCACGAAAATAGTTAAGCAAGAGCAACAATTGCACACAGGCAAAAACAACAGTCATCGAGCGAAAGACACTAAAAGATTACAGAAACGCACTCATTACATGACTTCAAAGTGAAAGCGTGACAAAATACGAACCGAATAGTCGAAAACAGGCGGAATGAGAAGAGGAAAAACTTTCACATCTAATTTTTGTTTTATCCGCTTTTGGGGGCTATATAAAACCCACAACTTTCGTTTTATAGATTTTATTAACAACATATTTAAACAATTTAACACTAGTTAAAATTATTACCTCCTTCGATTGCTGGGAGGTAATAATTTTCGTATCCATTTTGAAATCTCAAAATAATTGAAATTTTATACCTATCTGCATGATCATCGCAGAATAGTATATTGTGTATCTAGGACGAAAAGCGTAACATTCCCAGACGACCGTGAATATTGTTGGGCGAGGCGAAAGCCGAGCCCAACAACACAGGAGTCTGGGAATGTTGCTTTTTGTCCAAGATACACATACTATTTTTCCGCCGATCGATACGAGTAATTAAAAAAAATAGGAAATAGTACTCGAATATTCCCTGCCTAGGCCGGGAATATTATTCCTGTACAGTTGTATTGTAAATTACCTAGCAACGGCTGATGTAATTAAATGTTTGAATGATTCCTGTACAGTTTTATTGTAAATTGCCTAGCAACGGCTGATGTAATGGAATGTTTGACTTTGCTCAACAAAATTGTGTCAATAATGTGACAATTCTAGTACGATTGGCGGAAATAGTACATTGTGTATCTAGGACGTAAAGCGTAACATTCCCAGACGACTGTGAATATTGTTTGGGCGTGGCGAATGACGAGCCCAACAACACAGCAGTTTAGGAATGTTGCTTTTTGTCCAAGATACACATACTATTTTTCCGCTGATCGATACAAGTAATTTAAAAAATTAGGAAATAGTACTCGAATATTCCCTGCCTAGGCCGGAAATATTATTCCTGTACAGTTTTATTGTAAATTACCTAGCAACGGCTGCTGTAATGAAATGACTTTGCTCGACAAAATTGTATCAATAATGTGACAGTTCTAGTACGATTGGCGGAACAAGATATAATCACTTAAAATGCATGCTTTCTATTTGTTCTCTGTTTATTTTTCGGTTTCACAGAGCTGTGTAATTAGTTACGTGAATGGGAGGTGCCATAAATAAAAAGTTTTAATTTCTTTTTTTATGTAGATACTAATTTCATTGTTGAGTTAATAACGAGAGAATATAAATTTTGCCCGAAACGTTTTAATTTTGTAGTATTGGGAAACATCCAATATAAAATGCAGAATATAATTCCTTGAATTTTGAGCCAATCATCATCTCTTAAATTTAGGACATTAGGTAATAGCACTTTCGTTCTGACAATATAGCGATTTTCGATTTGGTACGAGCTAACTTGGTTTTGTTTCAAGTATCAAATGAACTAATTTAGAAATGTCAGTTGATTTTTCAAGGCTACGTCGTGTATTTTAAGCATATAAAACAACAAAAAGTATGTTTGGGACAAACATTGATCATTAACATTGATACTCGTGTAATAAAAAACAATTATGATCTCTCTCTCTCTCTCTCTCTCTCTCTCTCTCTCTCTCTCTCTCTCTCTGGTATATATTTTAAATCATTATATTCTCTTCCTAAATATAATTCGTAGTATACCTAATAATATATAAATTTTTAAGAATATCATTTCTTTATAACCTCAATGCAAGCTTGCAGCGTTGGGATTATAATTTATATTGTTCATCAAAAAACCATCGATAATAAACGTACTACTTATATTACCCCTGACAAAAATTAAAAGTGCTCTTATCAGAAACTGTTGATTTTATATTTTACTTTTTGCAATCATATTTTGCATACTGTCGCGATGTTCAGAAATTTTACCACCTTTCTGATGATAAATCATTGTTTAAGATATTTAAATTTAAAATTCGGCGAAATGCTCATTGGAAATTAAAAGAGATTTTATCAAGCGAATACTTCATTTAACATCGTTACATATCACTTTTACGTATACATACTAAATTTCAAATCTGAATGCAGTCGGTGGCTCTCCAAACTCAAACTCAGTTTTACACTAGGAAAATATATAGTAGATTATGCAATGAGGGAGAGAAATGTGTTATTTTGCTGAGGTACAATTTCTGACTCGAGGGCGAAGTCCTAGAGTCAGAAATTGCACTGAAGCAAAATAGCATTCTCTCCGAGTTTCATATACTATTTTTTTCACGTTGCAGGAAGATTTAAAATGAAAACCCGGTATTTTTAAACGTCATTTATTGACATTTTAGTTACAATTATTTTAAAATTAGTAGCCTATGGTAAATTTTAAAGTTGGTGGCACTGTAAGTCATTATGACAAGAGCTCACAATTATGTCAAATTCGAGGTTAGCAGGTTAGGTTTTGCGTCAGTTTGTGTCAAAACTGACGCAAAACCTAACCTGATAACCTCGAATTGGACATAATTGTTCTGTCAGTCATAATGAAAACTCCCTAGGGAAATTTTTGTCTTATTTAGTCTCTAGGGAGCAAATGTGTTACTTCTGTCACAATTTTGATGCTGTAGAAACCGACTTCTACTCCCGGTCGTGGAAAAAGTTTGTTTAACTGCTCTTGTTTTACAATAATTTTGTCGTACATAATTCGAGAAAACGTTGTAGGCCAGTCCACTATCAGTTTTACTTTTATATTTTTAGTATTCATAACCAATGTCAAATTGACAATTTAAAAATGATTTCTTTAACAATTAATTTTTCAAATTAGATGCCAGGATGGCATTTTCAAATTTATGCAACAGTAATATCCCAAGTGCATTAAAATAGCCGATTAAATTTTGACTTTTTCTGCCAGAATGTTTTGCTAAGAAATTTGTCAAGTAAATTTGCCGCTCAACAAGAATCACGAGGGATTTTGGGGCGAAAAATTTACGAGATATATTTCTTCAGAGCAAAACATTCTGACAGAAAATCGTCAAAATTTATTCAGGCTAGTTTACATGCACGCGGGATGTTCGGCGTGATTATTTCCTGAATAAATAGATAAAATTCAGTTGGTGAAGCACCTTCAACAATCATGTTAAAATTATGCACAAGCGATTAAATTTTGACACATATTTAACCGCGGTTAAATTTTGACGTTTGAATTTTTGTCATTATTAAACTGACAGAAACCATAGTGATTACGCATTATTGTGGCTATGAAGGAAATAATCACATATAATCTGTTCCATATTTAAGGTTTTTTACTACCACTGCTTCACAATATTGAAATCGAGAGTTTACATTCTTATGACTTTTCCCCAGTTTGGAATTTGTTGATTCTTAGAGACTAGGTTAAAACGACAAAACAGCATTGAAAACCTTCATTCATTTTCAACTGAATAATAAGATATTATAAATACCTATACATGTTCTGCTTTTACACAAAATTATACATATTGTAATCTACTTGACTGTACTAATTTTTCTGTGTTCCTAGTTGAATAATACGGCACGGTTATAGTTATTAACAATATAAGGCCGTTAGTAAGCATCTAACAAACGAAGATAAATTTGTGGCCGAGGTCGTCAGACCGCAGCTAATGAATTAATGTATTTATTCAAGTTAGTTAGATGCGATAACGGCCGTATGTCGTTAAATATTTTTCATAACACCTACAAAAATTGAAATTTTAGAGCAATTTAAATGAAAAAATTAAATAGTATTAGTAATGGCTGTCAGAAAACTCGTCTTATCAGAGTCACCTATTGAAAAAATACGTTTGGCAATATTGAAATGTATTGTTGGTGACACTGTAAGTCTATGTCAAATTCGATGCTAACCTGCTAACCTCAAATGTTAAAATGTTACTGTTCTGTTATTTCTTAACGGCCTAGACTGTTATAGTAATTTACCATGCAAGTAACGTTATCAAGCCTTTTACATTACGAGAAAATAGTTTGAATGAACGAGCGACGTTAGGAGCGAGTTCTTTAAAATTCTCGAGTAATTTAGTAAGCAGATAACGTTACGTATATCGTAAAACGGTTTATTTTATCATAAAATACTAATCTTTTTCAAAAAATAGGAAAAATTGTTATTAATGACATACCAGCGAGACATATATCTGCTATGGCTGTGGTGGTATCACTTAATACTGTATTGTTGGTAGCACTGTCAGGTTATGTTAAATTCGAGATTTGCAGGTTAAGTTTTGAGTCAGTCTGTGTCAAATAACAAATAAAACCTAGCCTACTAACATCGAATTTGACATAGACTGACATTGTCACTAACAATATACGTCAGTACAGCCAACAAGTGATTAAATGCAAATAAAGTATCGGTATGTTTTTTTTTCTTAACAACAATAGTGCTGTTAAATGCATCCTAACGCAACTCGTTGCTAAGGAGTTATTATCATAGTAACATAATAGGATAAAATAAAATGTATAACTGACATGGCTGTTATGGGGAACTTTTCAGTCAGGTTAACAGTTCTGTTATTGACAAATAACAAGTAGGTGTTATGAAAAAATATTAACTGTTTATTAAAATATTAGAAATACGAAGTGACTGTTGACACAGCTATTATAGTTATTAATGATACGAGTGCGAAAACACAAGCTTAAAGTTCGAGGGTGTTGTTATGCAACGAGACGCAGTCGCAGTCGCATAGACACCCGAGATACTTGAAGCGTTTTCGCAAAAGTGTCATTCAACATTTTTTCTGTTGATCAACCACGTTGGTCACGAGTCGCTATGGATATGTTGTTTATTTTATAAACGAAAATGTCAAAGTCAAATCAAATTCCTGAAAATATTTTTAAGAAAGAGAATCTATTGCAAGAAAATTTGTTGCCCGTGAAGTCTAAAGCTGCTTGCGAGAAGGTTTATTAAAATTTCTGCCATTGGTGAGAAAATAACAAAGTATTCTGGGTAACAGAAGAGGTAATTCTTGCTTATTTAGACGAGAAGGTAAGTCTGCGATTATTTCCATTTCCATTTATCCTTTATCTAATAGACGTGTCTGTCTGGGACGCCGTTTTGTCTGTCTGGGACGCTGTTTCAGCAGCCAAACCGTAAGAGATAAAGAAAAAAGTTATGGAAGTTATATGTTTGGAATGGTCATGTCAGGTCAGGAACCGAATTTCAATCACGTGACAATTCCTGTTTTCGAGAAATCACAAAAAAGACCGTTTTCAAATAGAACGCGTATTAAATAAAAATGTTTCAGCAGCCAAACGGAGCTGCGACCCTCTGCGCCTTCAAACGTCGATCGGTTAGGCAACCACTTTGACACCTACCAGGTCTAGGTACAGTTTTTATTTAATACGCGTTCTATTTGCAGAACGGTCTTTTTTGTTTTATTAAATGAGACATTTGTCTCACTGGACTGCTAGTATTTAATTAATTTGATTTGCAGCAAGATGCGTCACATGCTTCACTTTGGCAGAATTATTCGATGCTGAAGTCATCCTTAAAAGTGAAAGAAAACCTGCGCATTGAGCAGTTTGGGAATGTAATTGCTTACCTTAAACAAATAAATGTAACACTTCAAGATACAAAAACGCATTTAATAAACCCTTATTGTTGCTATACAGTGAATTTATTTTAATGGTTAACATAGCAGTTTCGTTTCTATCTCAGCATTTGAGTATATAGGTCGCTTCCATAGTTACGAATGAAAGCAATAGATTAGAGCGTTTATTTTACGAGTTAACATACGAATTTGAATTAGGTACTTGCTAATAAGAAACTTTACCTTTTAACCGAAATGTAGGTTGCAACTTAAAAGTAGATACGTAGGAACAACTTGTGTGTTGTATCTTTTCTTCAGTGGTATACATTAGGATAACTTCTAATTGTCTTTTTGACAAGTAATAATTCCTATGTTAACTTGTAAAATACACGCTCTAATCTACTGGTCTCATTTGTAACTATGGAAATGTATGGTTAAATAGTGGCATAGAAACGAAACGCTTATGTTAACTATTAAAATAAATTCCCTGTATTTGTTTCGTGTTTTAAAATTTTTAAAACACGTTGTTCCGGGAAACCTGTTTTAAGCTGCTGTTTTTATTCTAGGTTTTAGATATTAAAAAGATGACTTAAAATATGACCAACAGAAAAAAAATAATGCTTTCTTTTCTGGTTACAATTTTATACTTATAGGTTGTCATCAGTGAACTACAGAAGTAGAACAGGGACGGTTCGCCTCTCCACTTTTTATTTGATTCGCGGATTCGCGGTTTAATTCGCGGATTTCGCGGTTTTGATTCGCGGATTGACCCAATTAATTTCGCGGTTTGATCTAATTAATTTCGCGGTTTGATCTAATTAATTTTCACATGTGCTACTGATTAAATTACGCATTCGCTTCCGATTAAATTACGCGCGGCTATTTTTAATTTGCTTCTAGAATTACACGTCGGCCATCTTGGTTTTCTGGCGCGAATATTTGAATTTAAATTTTTTCTAAGTTCAATTTTATGATTTTAAACTTCCCGGGGTGTCGGTCTTCTTGGTTTTCTGCGCGCGCACGGCTGTCGTTTTTAATTTTCGCGGAAATATTTGAATTTCAAACTGATAGATCTATCTCTCTCTTCTACTCCTTGGTTGTCTCTCTCTTGCATTCACTCGCGGAAATATTTGAATTTCAAACTGGTAGATCTCTTTCTCTCTCTTCTGCTCCTTGGTTGTCTCTCTCTTGCATCGCATAATGGTTGTTTATATTTAAAAAAATCTCAGGCCGACCGGGGATTTGAACGCTCTACGTTCGTGTTGCACAAATTTAGCTACACCCATTAGTGCCACAAAACCACGGAGCTGCTGCAGATTTTAATGTTTATCGGAAAGCCATTTCACTGCTGTGACGTCACGAGCCCAGCTTTTGAAACAAATTATTTTTTCTAAAATATTATTTATAAAATTGGAATTGCATAGCTTGTGGTGTTAAATGAATTGTAGTAATTTTAAAAAAGTGTTTTTGCATTTGGTTGGGCCATAATTAATTATTTTATAATTTGTGTCTGCTATATGGATGGCAATGCCCGCTCGCTTCTACTCTCTGGCGCCCGTTTTTGAATTTCAATTGGTAAATCAGCCATTTTCGCGCTCTGTCTGGTTTCTTGTAAAGGCCAAATAGAATTTAATGAATTATTTTTTAGCCGCTGTTGTATTTTATTAAAGTATTTATAATTAAATTATTTATGAAAGCCGCTGAAAATTTGAAAGCTATATGAATATCGGTGCGCCTAATTTGTTTTTGTGCAATTTGAAGCCTTGAAATGCAGGCTTTAACTTGATTGTTAGCACAGACAAAGGAATTTGCTATGATATCACCGACTCTGCAGGGGACATCTTGTCTGCACTCATACTTTACGTAAAGTAGAAATTTCCTATCTCACTCGCTCTTATTGACTGCTGCAACTTTATCTCTGGCACTCGCTCAAAATGTCTATAGTTTTAATATGCGTGAAGGTATTTTGTCATTCTTTCCAAGTATTTAAAAAATATATATTAGACGTGTTTTAAGAAATATATGCATAAGCGTTTTGCGATTTTTTAACGATTTGGTTCATATGATTTTTGTCGCTTTTAAAAATAAATAGACATTATTTTATTTCGTGCTTGAGTTTTATAATTACGCTGTGCCCTTTGTGGCTTGATTACGTCACGCCGAAGTCTGCCGTCTTACTCATCATTTATTTAATTTAAAAAAAAGATTTTTGCGGTGGCCCAAGTCGGATTTGAACCCTAGCCACATGTGAATAATTATTTTAAATCGCGAAAAGTGTTGAGTAAATAAATGCAACGTATTATAAATACGTAAAACTTTTAGTTATTGTGCGTTTATAAGATGGGTCTTTTGACAAAGTGGAAGAATCAAACTGTGCTATTGTAAATGTACAGATCTTTCACGGTCAATTTGTATATAACAACTTAATGTAAATTGGTAATTTAGAACATTTTAACGAAAACAGCGACTTATTTCGGAATAAACTGTTTCTTCTCACCACGGAACCCTATTTTATAAGTAAACGTCTAAAATTGTGTCATTATATCGGTAAAAACTGCATTTTAGTTTTAAAAATTCCAGTATAAATGCAAACGGACGAAAATAAAAACGCAATTGACCACAAATTAACATAATTTTGAATAAGAACGCTCAATTTCGTTGAAAAAATGTTCTGACACCGTCATTTCACTTAAAATTTTACAAAAACTGACATCATGTCACTTGAAATTATACAAAAACGACATTTTTATCCAATAAGCGATAAAAAATACACCATCTCACATTATTTCACTTAAAAATGATCACAATTCTTTTCATAAATCGTTTTGTAAAACGAAAATGGTGTAAAAGCAGTTTTTAGAGTTATTTCTAAGCATAATTTTGCAAATGTTTTACACTTTTTTCTCTAACTTGTTGCAATTTTAGCAAGATTTGAATAAAAAACAGCAATTTCTGCAGCAATTTTAGTAAAATTTGAATAAAAACACAATTTCGCTGAAAAAGTTCTAACCAAAAACGACAAAAACGATATTCTTATAGAACTTTCATTGAAAAATCTTCTACCACAAGCATTTCTAGAAGCAAAATTCACGCACTTTCGCTGAAAAACGTCTGTTCCACATCATCTCACATAAATTTTCACAAAAATCGACATCATGTCACATAAATTATACAAAAACTATCATCACCTCACTTGAAATTATACAAAATACGATATTTTTATTCAACACACTATGAAAATTGAACAAAAATCACGCAATTACACGCCATCTCACATAAATTTACACAAAATCGACATCATGTCACATAAATTATACAAAAACTGCCATCATGTCACTTGAAATTATACAAAAAACGACATTTTCACTCAACACACGACGAAAATTGAACAAAAATCACGCAATTACACGCCATCTCACATAAATTTTTACAAAAAGCGACATCATGTTACATAAACTATGCATAATTTTGCAAATGTTTTACACTTTTTATAAAATGCATCGCTCAAAATTAAAAGAAATAGCAATTTCGTTGAAAAAATCTTTTACCACAAGCATTTCGATAAACAAAATTCAAAAATTCTTGTACTTTTGATGGAAATACACACAATTTCGTTGAAAAATTTGCAAATGTTTTACACTTTTTTATAAAATGCATCGCTCAAAATTAAAAGAAAATATATACGGTACCCCCCACCCAAGAAAAGCGCCCTCCGTGCTTTCCAAGCATACTTCGATACTCAGCATCGCTCCGTTTCGCTAATACAATGAAATGCTATGAACCAGTTATTTACAAAAAAAAAAAAAAAAAAAAAAATTTTTTTTGCCGACGGCCATAGTTCAAAAGTTGATGTTGCCTTCATTTTCGGAGGACCTATCGTATGAAAACGATCCAAGACTTCAGGAAGGTTCCTGGCGACCGGAATCGTGTACACATACGAACATACATCCCCCGCACAGCACGTTTAGGCACCCCCCAATACGGGGGATTGATCTAGTGGGCTGGGATCTTCATTAAAAGATCCGCACCGCCGAGACGGAGATTTGATATAGTGGGTTCATTAGTCGGTTGGCTCGAATTTTAGAGATATTTGACTCAGAGTGGTTTTCGATATGAGGGAATTTCAATACTTCGTACACTTCGTGTCGAAGTAATCACAATTTTTTAAATTATATCACACCATTATGAAATCGTAGATTGATTTTTTGAAATTTTACACTTTGTAGCTGTAAAATAACTTCAAATACTAATATTTTAGCTTTAGATTTTGTAATTATTTCAGATTCGTGAAAAACAAAAGCAGAGTAGAAATAAAAAAACACAAACACTTTGTAATAAACAAATATATTGTTCTTATTTCGTATAATACTTAATAATATAAATATAAATGTACAGCTGAATGTCTTATTTTCTAAAAATTTGCTAGCAATTTACAAAACGGTAGTTTGAGGTGCACAACATTTCAAATTAAAAAGGCTGCAAGTAATAAAATCAGAATTTCATTGTGTCATTTTAAAGTTTAAGATGCACCCAATCTAGAATTCCCTTCGTTTTTGGTGTTGATGACATCTGCCTTAGAGGCGTTTTTCTAACGGCCCTTTTTTGGAGGCGTTTCCTTATCGGCGTTCTTCTGACTGAACCTTTTTGATGTGGACTTGGATGAGTAGCTGGTGTTTTTAATTTATATTCTAAATCGGACTCTCAGTTATCAGTTTCCATTTCGGTTTTACCTGTAGTACCAGTCGGGGTTGGCTTCTTTTGCTGTTTAGGTTTAGCTAGCAGCACATTAGCAACGTTAAGGTCTTTGATGTAATCAGCAAACTGTAGGCGTCCTGGTGGATTAATAGTTTTTCAAGGCCGCAGAGTGTCGTGAACTAAATCGACTATGTTAGACGCCGGTAAAATTTCACTCTTTATAGTAACGGTACCCTTGTGATCCCAGCTCACATCGTTTGAGGCACTTAAAATGCGTAGGAAAACTTCAGCTTTTTTCTTAAAAGTTTTGGGAAGTGTAGATAAAATAATGGCATTTGATAGGCTGTTACTGGTTGTTTCAATGGGTATTTTGATTGGCTGCCGTGCCTGGTTTGTGAAATGAAGGTACCTTTGTAAAACCTGATTGTACTGGATCCATTTATCGTGATCAGTTAATTTGGACTTTAAAACTTTTTGCATTTCGTCATCAAGCTGTGATAATATATTTTTCTCCGCATCATCGCCAGACTTAAGACGTTGGACAAATTCTGGCGATACAATCAACATCTTCCGCTCTTTGTCCATTTTAGTCGAAAAGGAGCTCAGTCGTTTGTTCTGGTAGAGCCGTCGTGAATAAACTAGCTTAAAATCAAGACTTTCATAATAAATATATAAACAAATATGACAGGTACGGGAATCGAACCCGTATTCTTTCTCGAGATCAGAGCTTGAATCTGACGCCTTAACCATTCAGCCAACCTGCCTCCCTATATAAACGAGCACTCTCTGCATAATTAAGAAAACATATAGTTTAAAAAGCCTTCTACATGCAATTTCATACAATATTTCATATAAATTAAGCCATGTACAAATTTCTAAATCGGTTTTGATATATATTTTATCGAAAGACTTGACCCTCAGCTGCCTTTTTATTATTTGTCGTGATGCGTCATTGCTGAATTTTACAAGTGCCATCCTGTCTGCGATGTGACGCACTCAGTGTTTCCATACCTTTTTATTTTAAAATTCTATAAAACCAGAGGCCCGACTGATGCCGCACTAACACGTTTTAAACCATTGTACTCTGTTACCTGATGCGGCAGCAGTTTGGACCTCTGATTTTATAGAATTTTAAAATAAAAAGGTATGGAAACACTGCGTGCATCACATCGCAGACAGGATAGCACTTGTAAAATTCAGCGATGACGCATCACGACAAATAATAAAAAGGCAGCTGAGGGTCAAGTCTTTCGATAAAATATATATCAAAACCGATTTAGAAATTTGTACATGGCTTAATTTATATGAAATATTGTATGAAATTGCATGTAGAAGGCTTTTTAAACTATATGTTTTCTTAATTATGCAGAGAGTGCTCGTTTATATAGGGAGGCAGGTTGGCCGAATGGTTAAGGCGTCAGATTCAAGCTCTGATCTCGAGAAAGAATACGGGTTCGATTCCCGTACCTGTCATATTTGTTTATATATTTATTATGAAAGTCTTGATTTTAAGCTAGTTTATTCACGACGGCTCTGCCAGAACAAACGACTGAGCTCCTTTTCGACTAAAATGGACAAAGAGCGGAAGATGTTGATTGTATCGCCGGAATTTGTCCAACGTCTTAAGTCTGGCGATGATGCGGAGAAAAATATATTATCACAGCTTGATGACGAAATGCAAAAAGTTTTAAAGTCCAAATTAACTGATCACGATAAATGGATCCAGTACAATCAGGTTTTACAAAGGTACCTTCATTTCACAAACCAGGCACGGCAGCCAATCAAAATACCCATTGAAACAACCAGTAACAGCCTATCAAATGCCATTATTTTATCTACACTTCCCAAAACTTTTAAGAAAAAAGCTGAAGTTTTCCTTCGCATTTTGAGTGCCTCCAACGATGTGAGCTGGGATCACAAGGGTACCGTTACTATAAAGGGTGAAATTTTACCGGCGTCTAACATAGTCGATTTAGTTCACGACACTCTGCGGCCTCGAAAACCTATTAATCCACCAGGACGCCTACAGTTTGCTGATTACATCAAAGATCTTAACGTTGCTAATGTGCTGCTAGCTAAACCTAAACAGCAAAAGAAGCCAACCCCGACTGGTACTACAGGAAAAACCGAAATGGAAACTGATAACTGCGAGTCCGATTTAGAATATAAATTAAAAACACCAGCTACTCATCCAAGTCCACATCAAAAAGGTTCAGTCAGAAGAACGCCGATAAGGAAACGCCTCCAAAAAAGGGCCGTTAGAAAAACGCCTCTAAGGCAGATGTCATCAACACCAAAAACGAAGGGAATTCTAGATTGGGTGCATCTTAAACTTTAAAATGACACAATGAAATTCTGATTTTATTACTTGCAGCCTTTTTAATTTGAAATGTTGTGCACCTCAAACTACCGTTTTGTAAATTGCTAGCAAATTTTTAGAAAATAAGACATTCAGCTGTACATTTATATTTATATTATTAAGTATTATACGAAATAAGAACAATATATTTGTTTATTACAAAGTGTTTGTTTTTTTATTTCTACTCTGCTTTTGTTTTTCACGAATCTGAAATAATTACAAAATCTAAAGCTAAAATATTAGTATTTGAAGTTATTTTACAGCTACAAAGTGTAAAATTTCAAAAAATCAATCTACGATTTCATAATGGTGTGATATAATTTAAAAAATTGTGATTTCTTTTAATTTTGAGCGATGCATTTTATAAAAAAGTGTAAAACATTTGCAAATTTTTCAACGAAATTGTGTGTATTTCCATCAAAAGTACAAGAATTTTTGAATTTTGTTTATCGAAATGCTTGTGGTAAAAGATTTTTTCAACGAAATTGCTATTTCTTTTAATTTTGAGCGATGCATTTTATAAAAAGTGTAAAACATTTGCAAAATTATGCATAGTTTATGTAACATGATGTCGCTTTTTGTAAAAATTTATGTGAGATGGCGTGTAATTGCGTGATTTTTGTTCAATTTTCGTCGTGTGTTGAGTGAAAATGTCGTTTTTTGTATAATTTCAAGTGACATGATGGCAGTTTTTGTATAATTTATGTGACATGATGTCGATTTTGTGTAAATTTATGTGAGATGGCGTGTAATTGCGTGATTTTTGTTCAATTTTCATCGTGTGTTGAATAAAAATATCGTATTTTGTATAATTTCAAGTGAGGTGATGATAGTTTTTGTATAATTTATGTGACATGATGTCGATTTTTGTGAAAATTTATGTGAGATGATGTGGAACAGACGTTTTTCAGCGAAAGTGCGTGAATTTTGCTTCTAGAAATGCTTGTGGTAGAAGATTTTTCAATGAAAGTTCTATAAGAATATCGTTTTTGTCGTTTTTGGTTAGAACTTTTTCAGCGAAATTGTGTTTTTATTCAAATTTTACTAAAATTGATGCAGAAATTGCTGTTTTTTATTCAAATCTTGCTAAAATTGCAACAAGTTAGAGAAAAAAGTGTAAAACCTTTGCAAAATTATGCTTAGAAATAACTCTAAAAACTGCTTTTACACCATTTTCGTTTTACAAAACGATTTATGAAACGAATTGTGATCATTTTTAAGTGAAATAATGTGAGATGGTGTATTTTTTATCGCTTATTGGATAAAAATGTCGTTTTTGTATAATTTCAAGTGACATGATGTCATTTTTTGTAAAATTTTAAGTGAAATGACGGTGTCAGAACATTTTTTCAACAAAATTGAGCGTTCTTATTCAAAATTATGTTAATTTGTGGTCAATGGCGTTTTTATTTTCGTCCGTTTGCATTTATACTGAAATTTTTAAAACTAAAACAGAACATTTTTCAACGAAATTCTCTGTTTTATTCAAATTTATGTTAATTTGTGGTCTATTGCGTTTTTCTTTTCGTCCGTTTGGATTTATACTGGAATTTTTTAAACTAAAATGCAGTTTTTATCGATATAATGACACAATTTCAGACGTTTACTTATAAAATAGGGTTCCGTGGTGAGAAGAAACAGTTTATTCCGAAAGAAGTCGCTGTTTTCATTAAAATGTTCTAAATTATCAATTTACATTAAGTTGTTATATACAAATTAACAGTGAAAAATCTGTACATTTACAATAGCACAGTTTGATTCTTCCACTTTTTCAAAAGACCCATCTTATAAACGCACAATAACTAAAAGTTTTACGTATTTATAATACGTTGCATTTATTTACTCAACACTTTTCGCGATTTAAAATAATTATTCACATGTGGCTAGGGTTCAAATCCGACTTGGGCCACCGCAAAAAGATTAAATAAATGATGAGTAAGACGGCAGACTTCGGCGTGACGTAATCAAGCCACAAAGGGCACAGCGTAATTATAAAACTCAAGCACGAAATAAAATAATGTCTATTTATTTTTAAAAGCGACAAAAATCATATGAACCAAATCGTTAGAAAATCGCAAAACGCTTATGCATATATTGTTTAAAACACGTCTAATATATATTTTTTAAATACTTGGAAAGAATGACGAAATACCTTCAATAGGGTGGTCCTTATTTATATAGACAATTTTATTTTTTTTAAATTGAATTGCAGGACCCCCTAGATTTGTTTCAATACGTAAAAAAATAATGTGTGCAAAATTTGAACTCATTTCCACATCAAGAACACGTGCCCCATCGACGTTGAACGTTAAAAGTTTTATGAATTTTCCGAAATCCTTAAGTATTTACTTTATGTACAATGTCCAAGGGTTGTCAAATTAATTTCGAAATCAAGTAAAACAAAATTAAATATTTAACGCCTTTATATCACTTAACAGTTCTACAAGTTATGAACAATAATGGAATAGAAGCAATAAAACGATATCTCAGTATGGTTTTTTCAACGTCTCCCGATTGTGTGTTGGATATTTCTTACGATAGTCTTGCACTGTCTGAAAAAAAAAGAAATGTACTTTGACGTAATAGAAACCAAGCAAATCATTATTATATTTGAAATAAAATATGTTTACTATACCTGCAAAATAAATTGTTTTTGAGATTCGTCTTTGGTAAACTGCGAGTTATATTCTTCAATTAACTTCACTCCCCTTTCAGCAGTATCATTAACAACTGTTATTGATTTTGCAATTTTTCTTCCTTTCAAATAACTTTCTTCATTCTGCCAGTGCACAGGTTCCACTTGCAAAAAATCTCTCGGTATTTAGAACCTCTCAAATAATTTTATCGATTTATTAGTGATGATTTGCAGAGGAAGATCTTTATTGAGAAAATATTCTAAATCATCTATTTTAATTTGAAGTTTTTTTCTAAAATCTTCGGATTCATCTACTTCTTGGTCGGCTAGCATTTTTCGAGATAGATTCTTTCTATCTTTGAGAATTATTCTTTCGTCGAATATTGCTAGAGCTACACATTCGTCTCCTAAATACCATAAATGGTTAACAAACTTTTTAATTGCTATTTCTGCAACTAATTTATCATCATTTTTGTAAGCGACCAGTTTTTTTAAGAAATGAATGTCATTCATAGGAGCCTCGATTGCATTTGTAGCAGAAAACCATGCTTTTGTATAGCATTTAATTATAAAACAACAAATACGTTTTAGAGCGTTTTCTTCCCCTCGAGTTAATTTAAATTGCTCCCTAAATAAATAAATTTTCAGGCAATAAATTCCTTTGGCCATCCATCTGGCTAAATGATATGCTCCAGGTTGACGAAAACATACTCCCCGAGGTGGCGCTTCCCCAAGAAATATTATAACTAATTCTAAGAATTCTCTGTAGTCTTCACGGGGTAGGTCTTCTTGCATTTTTTTTTGCATACAATAAAATCTCATGAATATCATCCTTCAGTGTTTCTCTAGTATCTGCATTTGACTGCCATGTTAAAAATTTTGTCTGATCAATGTCCTTCCACACACTTTTGAATCTTTTGAACAACGGTATGTCCGGTCCAGTGCTTTGTGAAACCTGTACCTTGCTAAAAACACCTTGTTATACGATCTCAAAAATGTGATGGCGACAAGCCAAGTATAAAACATTACGGTTCAGTTTTTGTTCTAGCAAATGGCATGCACCATCCAAACGACCTGTATTGCTGGCTGTTGTATCAAATACTATACCTTGAACAGCATCTAATAACGACCAATCATCTAAAATGCCATATACAGCTGAAGAAATTTCAAATCCGGTTCCTGAAGGAAGTTCAGGAATTCCTAATAGCTGTTCAATATTCGGAGCTGTAGCTACCACGGGAAGTCTGTCAACATTCTTTTTTCCAGTAATATCTGCGAGCAGCTTTGTATCCCAGTGAATAACTACAGAGGTTAAGTTTAAATTGAAAAAATGCGACCTGACCTCTACTGATTTTTTTTCACGGAATCCTTCTCGAGCTCTTTTAAGAGATGTACGATTGATCACAAAGTCATTTGGATTTAAATTTATGGCTTCTACACAGGCTGTTAATAAATGAACGGCATCTCTGTCGCTAATCTTACATTTGTCTAACGCTGCTGTAAGGCGAGCAGTTATCATCTCTTTTCTAGCTCTTTTGCGTTCTGGAAGCTTAGATGTAGAAGCAAAGTTTTCTAAATAAGGTTCAGTTTCGATTTCGGCTTCTAAATGTTCCGAATCGCTAGAAGAAGCCGATGACAGCAGAGGGTGGTGTACTGCAATACAATAAAAATATGTTTAGAGAAAACATTTTGATATAAGCCTATCGTTAAATAATTACTTTCAGCTACTGAACGCTGCTTCTGTTTCCTTTTCTTGCCGCGCAGCTTTCTTTTCTTCAGCAGAAAATGATTTTTTATCTATTCCCAACATACAACCAGGACGTCCTTTTTTTCTTTGTGATAGTAAAAACTCCTTATCTTCCGCAATTTTTATAGTTTTTAGAGCATTTGCATGCGATATATCAAAAAGGTCATTCAAACTATCTTTAAATTGCTGCTCTTTCTGTTTATACAAATCACTTTGTCGGGATTTATGCTTATCTAAACTACGCCATGTTTCATAAAGCTTTTTACACTTTTTTATGCAGTCCTCGCGATCTTGAGTAGGTATGCGAGCTTTTTTACAAAGTATTAGAGTTTCATCTATTACTAGAGAAGCACTGTCATGTAAGTTTAAATTCACTTCGCGCATATTGTAAAATAGTACACTTACAATGTCACCACGAGATGGTAGTTTGGCACCAGAAACTTGACTCTTCATTGAACCAATAAGAAAAATTGGTTTTCGCGACATATCTATGTGAAAAGCACATTAACAACGTAATAACTGAACTAAACAAATATTGTTTCAGAAATTCGATCGAATAAGCTTACACCTTGAGCACGCCCGCCGCGAGTCGTTAGTACAGATCAGCGATTAAACGTCGAGTTCCTCTTGGCCTCTAAGGAGAGTCGTGCCAATCAGAGCTGAATTTCTGGTTGGTCCGCAATAAAAATTGAGCATACCATGCATTTTGGTGATATCGAGGTTATGTATACAAACATCGGATTTGAGACGATACAGCAGTTATATCGATTTTAAGGTAAAATTGTGCATTTTTCGAAAACTTTGAGCACCCGGGGGCACGTTTTAATGATGTCCGAAAATTTTCAAAAAATTCGTAAAATAGTTTTGCATGCATTAGAACAAAATGGGGTGGTCCTGGCTAAAAAATTCAAAAATAAATTTTTAAGGACCACCCTAACCTTCAAGCATATTAAAACTATAGACATTTTGAGCGAGTGCCAGAGATAAAGTTACAGCAGTCAATAAGAGCGAGTGAGATAGGAAATTTCTACTTTACGTAAAGTATGAGTGCAGACAAGATGTCCCCTGTAGAGTCGGTGATATCATAGCAAATTCCTTTGTCTGTGCTAACAATCAAGTTAAAGCCTGCATTTCAAGGCTTCAAATTGCACAAAAACAAATTAGGCGCACCGATATTCATATAGCTTTCAAATTTTCAGCTTTCATAAATAATTTAATTATAAATACTTTAATAAAATACAACAGCGGCTAAAAAATAATTTATTAAATTCTATTTGGCCTTTACAAGAAACCAGACAGAGCGCGAAAATGGCTGATTTACCAATTGAAATTCAAAAAGGGGAGCCAGAGAGTAGAAGCGAGCGGACATTGCTATCCATATAGCAGACACAAATTATAAAATAATTAATTATGGCCCAACCAAATGCAAAAACACTTTTTTAAAATTACTACAATTCATTTAACACCACAAGCTATGCAATTCCAGTTTTATAAATAACATTTTCGAAAAAATAATTTGTTTCAAAAGCTGGGCTCGTGACGTCACAGCAGTGAAATGGCTTTCCGATAAACATTAAAATCTGCAGCAGCTCCGTGGTGTTGTGGCACTAATGGGTGTAGCTCAATTTGTGCAACACGAACGTAGAGCGTTCAAATCCCCGGTCGGCCTGAGATTTTTTTAAATATAAACAACCATTATGCGATGCAAGAGAGAGACAACCAATGAGCAGAAGAGAGAGAAAGAGATCTACCAGTTTGAAATTCAAATATTTCCGCGAGTGAATGCAAGAGAGAGACAACCAAGGAGTAGAAGAGAGAGATAGATCTATCAGTTTGAAATTCAAATATTTCCGCGAAAATTAAAAACGACAGCCGTGAGAAGTGCGCGCGCAGAAAACCAAGAAGACCGACACCCCGGGAAGTTTAAAATCATAAAATTGAACTTAGAAAAAAATCTGAAAATTTAAAATTCAAATATTCGCGCCAGAAAACCAAGATGGCCAACACCCCGGGAAGTTTAAATTCAAAAAATTGAACTTAGAAAAATTTAAATTCAAATATTCGCGCCAGAAAACCAAGATGGCCGACGTGTAATTCCAAAAGCAAATTAAAAATGGCCGCGCGTAATTTAATCGGAAGCGAATGCGTAATTTAATCAGTAGCACATGTGAAAATTAATTAGATCAAACCGCGAAATTAATCAGATCAAACCGCGAAATTAATTGGGTCAATCCGCGAATCAAAACCGCGAAATCCGCGAATTAAACCGCCAATCCGCGAATCAAATAAAAAGTGGAGGGGCGAACCGTCCCTGTTCTACTTACAGACATATTACTAATGAAAATAGGTATATGATGAATAAGTTCAAGTGGAAATAATAATAGAAATGTCAAGTTTAGAAAATCGTTAAATGTTATGGTAGTAGTTAAAACATGAAAGATAACTATAACAAACGATATTAAAGTATGATTAGACCTTAGAGTAAACTAGATGTTTACTTAGCCTGGAGACATATAACTAATTTGTAAACTTACATAAGTATACAGAATAAAGTAAATTTAATAATGAGTATCTAACAATATAGAATTCAGATATTACTAATAATTTCATAGTTATAGGTAACTTTGTACTTGTTTCCATATTGAATTTCAGTCAGGATTCTACAGTCTACGAATTTGTACCATAAACAGTAAAGATTAGTGCGCACCATTTACCACCCTATTTGGGACACAGGAGAAATTGGCGCAGCCGGGTAGCACTTTCGCCATAATCAATACAATTTTGCAACAAGATCAACCGCAGTAGCGGCAAGGGACCAAATCTGGAATTAGATACAAGTAATTGAAAAATTACGAAAACGTAATGGGCAAGGATACCATTGCTTTTTAACTAGAAAAGTGTTTGATTTAGTTGCATAGAAGAAGGTGTGGGTTGTATCGTTAGATATAGGCGTACCTTCACACTTGCATAATTTATGGTCAACATCGCGTATGCATGAATTAATGATCATCTCATTGACGACTTTAGAGTCTGACGAGGAGTTAGGCAAACTTGTATCTTGTCTCCAATTCTGGTTAACGCGCTTTTTAAATGGAATGGTCGTCTTATAGTTGGAGAGTGGAATGGAAGAATTTTTATAGAAAGGAAAAATAGCATAAACTTAGGGCTGATAACATTTTGTTATAGCAAGCTCGCAAGAAGAGGAACTAATCAATTTTATAGTATTGGTAACAGAAGTACTAAATAAGTAAAGCCAAACATTAATACACACGACTAAATACAAAATAATAATAATAATAATAATAATAGTAATAGGTGTAGTAAAAACACTCAAGTATCTAGGTACACTAATTACGAATACAGGTGAATATTTAGGAAAAAACTAAACGAAAAATAACATTCACAAAAAGGGAGAAATGCTACCTATGTAGTAGCGCTGTAAGGAGATAATAAAAACTTCAAAACAACAACAATAGTTAGTATCAAACGTCAACAATTCGCATATTCACAACAACAACCTTACCTACACCAAAATAACGTATTTTTACGTAAATAATATATAAGCACATCAAATGTAAAAAAAGCGATTTACCTCCCCCCTAACTGACACGAATATAGATAAGGCGCAAATACTTAGCAAATAAAAAAATACTGTGTAACATTAGAATTCACACAAGATATAAGGCATTTGCTAAACAACCATCTGGTATTACCAAGTTAAATCGGTAAGTAACCAATTGTTGTTTACCGCTACAAAAGTTTCAATACGAATTTTAAAATTTTCGATAGCTGATATTCGTAATGTAAAACGTGAGATGCGATCCCAGGCGAAAGGTTGAAAGAATTGAAAAACCTGACCTTAATTGCCGCGATACGTGCTGGAAAATCTAGAAGAACCTGTCGGGACGTGTTCACGATTGTGGGTGTTTTAGCTTTTCTCAGCGCTGCATCTGCCATCCAATAAGTGGGAAATATCGCAATAGGAACGTATAATCATAAGAGCAACGAACAGGGATATGTATGAGAAAAGAAAAAGGAAAAAAAGGTCTGAAAAGAAACTCCACTCAACATTAACGCAAAAACAGAGACCACCATATCCTATCTTAGTTTGCGGACGGCCAACAGATGTTTTACTTCCAAAATACTATCACATCTGAGGTAACCATATGGGTGCAGCAATTCACCAAACCAACAAGATCAAAGCTACCCCATAATGTCGATGATTTCTTCGGGAGAAAATTCGCTCTTAAAATGCCACCAAAAGAAAACTCCGTACAAACAAGTCGTGTAGCTTCGAAAGTAAAATAAACAATTCTCAAAATTTCCGAAAATTCCCACCGTGAGACTGCATACGGAAAGTTCTCGAAGAAATGCTAACCACGCATTTAAAATCACTACAAAATATTTAGGCAACGTGGAACACAAGATGGCGTTTGAAGTTGCCGGGCCCGCAACAACAGCGGCTTGAAATTCTAAGTACTATTTTCGGATCGTAACATGGCATAGAAATGTTTGAAGTTGCTAGCGTATGATTCTTCACATCTAATCGATAGAAAACAAAAAACGACTCAATCTTGGACGGTCTCGCTGTCAGTGGAAGACTACGTAATGGAAATATTAACTGCACGGGGTAAAATGGGGGGAAAACCGCCTAAATGACGTTCACGTATCCTCTACATTAATTGCAAAACTGATATTACAAAAAAAACAATAACTACAGGATTAAAACCGATTAACAAAAAAGTAATAATTACCTTTATTGAAATTACTAAATACATTTCATCGTAATTGTTTTTCGTTGTTCTTTTGGCTAAGTTTACAAACATAGGTATCAATTTATTCTAAGATGTTACATATTTTGTATAACATCAAGCTTAAATATTTTGTAAGTTATGTATTACATATCACTATAAAGCTGTTTGCTTTTGGTTACTAGTTATGATATGCAAATCTTACCAATTTATTATAAAAAATTAAGATTGTAACGGTTTTACTAATTTAAAGATGAATATTTAGGGTTTTATATGTCTGAGTCAGTTCTGAATTAAGTCACGGCCTACTTCATAATAATAATAATTACCTTTATTTTAGTAATAAGAAAAGCAAACAGGCAAAAATTCAAAATAACTATTCAAATCAATATTTTAAAAAAATATTTTTTGCCAATACAAATACAATGGCGAGGCGAAGTTCAACCTGACAACTGTAAGACGTCGGCTGCTCTACCACTCCGCATTTGCTAATACCAAGTAAAGGTCTATGAACCAAAGATTACGTAGCATTCAGGACCAGACTATTTTAAGATATTTAAACCGCTAACAATATAAGGTTTCATGGATTTAAGCAATACTTGCAACTGATACCGAAACCGACTGAACGACAATGACTTGCTATTTAGGGGTAAATAACTATAAAGTTTTCCTATCCAATAAATAAAAGCGTGTTTTCCTTTTTTCGTATTTAACAAAGGAGTGCTATAATTTTACCCCTAAATCGTACATTTAAATTATGTATATCAGTCCGGTAAGTAATGCATTGTAGAGATAGGGTGTGTAAGTATTGTGTACTACGCATGTTGAGCCAATGGGTTTTATGAGCTTATAAGAGAATCTTTCACATTTTCTTATGTCAAAAGCTAATCGTAAACATGAATTTTGTAACTTCTGTGTTCTAAATTTATCTTGAGAGTCTAAATAAGGACCATATAGATATACTACGTTCCAAAAGTCAAATTTCGAAAGAATCAACCTGTTACATAACATAATCTTGATATCTTGATTGATACTCAGTATTTTTCGATGTTGAAAGATAAATTTAAGATTACAATAAGCGGTTCTCAAACACTTTGATATGTGCTGCTTTAAACTATAAAAATATAATTTTATTAGTTAATAGTAGTTTACCTAACAAGTCCGGCAAAACCGTTTTTACAGGACGTGTAATTGAATTCCAAGTCGATGCCGAAGGCGAAGCCTGAAATCCTACGATTCCGGTAAAAGGCGTTTCCGGATGAGTTACGTCAATTTTTTAGGCACCTGTATTTCTTCTTAATTTTACCTCAATATTGAAACATAAAAAATAACTAAAAAAGAAACATTATACCTTGGTACAAATCTAGAGATATTTGTAGTTGATTTCCTTAGTAAGGAAGTACTTTCCAGTCTAAAAAGTGTACCGTAATGCATGATTTTTAGGACGGGTGCCTAAAACAAAATGTACTAAAATGTCAGGTTGACTATACTACTATAGTCTATTTTTTTTAAATCAGCTGTCAAAGTGTTGTCAAGTTGGTATGAGGAGTTGAAAGTAGTAAATAGTGTATTTCACAATGTAGGTTGGCAGCGTCGAGCCGTTCAAGGTCATCGGCGCTGTCATTGCGCATAACTGTCATTGTGCATAACTGTCATTGCGTTTGTGTTGAAAAATTAACGCACAAAATTTGAAAAGATGCCTTCGCGAAAAGAAGGTAGTGGGCAGCCCCTCACAGAATGTGAAAAAATGACCCTGATTCGGTATTGCGAAGAGGTGAAAGTTGACAAACCTGAATTGACTAAGAAGGCGATTTGTGAGAAGGCCTCGAACATATTCAATGTATCGTATTAAATACCTATTTTCTAAATTCTCATTTATTTCCGTAAATACTTGACTAGATACATTGGACGTCTGCACTCAAGATATGTAATAACTTTTAAAACGACAAAATGTGTTCAACCCCGAAAAAAAGGACGGCCCAAAGTTAATTATAAAACTGACCCAGCATTTTATTATATAAAAGAAGAATTGGGTAGACATATTCATGCCCTGCATGCAAAAAAACAACATTTCACCCTTGATGACCTCCATCAATATGCAAACAATGAATGTTATTTTATTGGTTGTTGATCAAAATTGTACAAAATTATTAAAGCTATGGGAAATAAATTTAAAACAAATTAATAACAGACAAGTATTAATTGAACAACCACATATTGTTTTGAAAAGAATTAAATTCCTGTGGAAATATCTCCAGTACTTAAAATCTGAAGAATATATATTTGTATATCTGGATGAAACTTGGGTGTATAAGAATGGGAGCCAGTTGCGACAGTGGGTGAATGAGTCTGATCCTTTCGGTGTTCCACAAAGACTGGAGGGTGAAGGCAAAAGGTTCACAATATTGCATAATGGAACTTCTGCTGGTTTTTTACCAAACTGTGACCTACTGCTGAGTTCGGAGATAGACCATAGCGACTACTATAAAAATATGAACGCTGCACTATTTCCAGATTGGGTTAGTAAGCAGTTATTACCGGCTTTAAATACCTTACCCAAACCTGCAGTGTTATCATGGATAACGCGCCATACCACTCGCACCCAACTGATAAGGCCCCCGTTTTCTCTACAAGAATGTGAAATGATAGAATGGTTGAATAAAAATCATTTCACTTACCCTCCAGAAGCCACAGAAAAGGTACTTTGGGATATAATTAAACCCAAGAAAAAAACATACAAAAATCGTATATCATTGACAAATTATTACAAGACAATGGGCACAGGGTTCTACGACTTCCGCCCTATAATTGTCAGTATAATCCCATCGAGCTGGTCTGGGGTTTTTTGAAAAGTTTCTACAATAAACATGTCAGTTCATCATGTACTCAAACAAGTCGCAGAGTTAAAGAGATGTGGCAGAAAGCTATAGAATATGTTACGCCACAAATGTGGCGTAACAGTGTCCGCCATTGTGACAATTTAATTCGTGATGATTGGAAAAATTAATGGGAAATGCTCCAATTGAGGATATACCTTCCATCATCATTCAATTGGGGGAAGACTCTGATTCCGAATCTGATAATCCAGAGTCAGGTTCTGACGATGACTGACCAGTTTCTCTTTTTAATAAACGTTTTCTTCATTGTTTAAACTGCAACTAGTAACTGTGTTCTATTACAAAAAATCGCGGTGTGCCAGTGGAGTCCACTGTCCACTTCAATGTAATCGAAAGAACACATATACAGGGTGTCTCAAAAAGAATGGGACACCGATTAGTCAGAGATTCCTTAGGTTATAATAAATCGATTAAACCTAATATACCTTAGTACAAAGTCCCTCCAGTAAAAAGTTACAGGGCCTTGAAGTAAAATTTTAAATTTTTTATTTTTTTGTTAATTTCCGCAAATGTAGAGATATCAATTTAAATTTTGGTATACATGCTTATTATTATGTAATGCACTAATACAAAAATTTTTATCAACTAGACTTGACTGTAAGAGGCACTTTACCTACCTTTCAAAACTTTTTTTTGCTCTAACTTCGTTATCTGTAAATTTTTTTGAAATTTTAGGTTATTATCTGAAAGAGAATGAAAAGCACAAAAATAATGTACACTTAGTTCTTAAGCCTAAAAGCAACCGTTTGCCTTAAAATGCCCATCAAAAGTTTTTGGTTGTCATTAAGACGTGCAATTATCAAGTAGCCATGATCACAAAAACAATGGATAATGATTGTAATCTAGTAAACAACATCAAGAAAGCAATTAATGACGTTGGTGTTATCATTTTTTTGTCTTTTGTGCTTACGAAAATGCTGCAACATAACGAACCTCGCAGCATTGGAGAATTCGTTATGTAACGGCATTTTCTTAAACATAAAAGAACAAATTATTATGTCACTGATGTCATTAATTGATTTATAATTGTTTTTTAAAAGATGACCATTGTTTTTGTGATCATGGCTACTTGATAATTGCACGTCTTAATGACAACTAAAAACTTTTGATGGGCATTTTAAGGCAAACGGTTGCTTTTACGCTTATGAACTAAGAGTACATTATTTTTGTGTATTTTAATTCTCTTTCAGATAATTACTTAAAATTTCAAAAAATTTACAGATAACGAAGTTAGAGCAAAAAAAAGTTTTGAAAGGTAGGTAAAGTGCCTTTTACAGTCGAGTCTAGTTGATAAAATTTTTTGTATTAGTGTATTACATAATAGTAAGCATGTATACCAAAATTTAAATTGATATCTCTACATTTGCGAAAATTTACAAAAAAATAAAAAATAAAAAATTTTACTTCAAGGCCCTGTAACTTTTTACTGGAGGGACTTTGTACTAAGGTATATTAGGTTTAATCGATTTATTATAACCTAAGGAATCTCTGACTAATCGGTGTCCCATTCTTTTTGAGACACCCTGTATATAACGGATTTTCTACGGCCGTTGCCGCCTCTCCGTCCCCAGTTTCCATCTTTTTCTATCAAAACATGTTCTTCCTCTAAGTTTCTCGTACTCATGGCTTTGTCTACATCATCTCTCCAAATCCTTCTTGGTCGTCCTCTCTTTCTCCTTTCTGGCGGAACCCATTCCAATACCCTTCTAGGCCACTATTTTCGTCCATCCTCTTTGTATGTCCAAACCATTTTAACTGTCTTTTTTCGACTTCTTTCGCGATGTTTGTTTCCATCCCCATGTTTCGCCTAATGGTGTCGTTTCTTACTGGATAAATACGTGATATTCTGCAGCTTCTCCTTAGACAATCCATCTCGGTAGCTAACAATTTATTTCTATTCTTCCTGCTCAGGTCCCATACTTCTGCGTCATAGATGGTTACGCTTTGCACAATCCTTTTGTAAAGTCTTTTTTTTTGTTTCTTTTATATTTTTCTCCCACCATATCGAATTTAGAGACCTTATCACACTCCTGCCCTTATTAATTCGTTGAGTAATTTCCTCGTCGCTATTTCCAGTTTTATCAAAAATGACTCCTAAGTATTTACATTTCGTTACCCCTTGTATATATTCGTTTTCTAGTGACAAATGGTTTAGTTCATTGGTTCCAATCGATAGGTATTCAGATTTTTCATATTTATTGTTAGTCCTGCGTTGCCGTATTCTTCCTTTAATTTCCTCACCATATAGCTTAAGTCATCCAGGTCTTCTGCAATCACCACTTGATCGTCGGCGAAGTATAATCTGAAAAGCCTGTCATGTCCCACTCGTAGACCCATATTCTTGCATTTTTTTGTCCACCCTGCGAGGGCTCTGTCTAAATAAATTTTAAAAAGTGTGGGGGATAGACAGCATCCTTGCCGAAGACCTTTTGTTGTGTTTAAAGTCTCGGTAAACGTTTTCCCGTTTTCTATTCTTGTTAAATTGATTTCATATAGCTGCCTGATGGCTTGTATAAGCGTAGGTTCTATGTCAAGTTCCTTCATCTCTCTCCACAATCTAGATGTTGGTACACTATCATATGCTTTTTCGAGGTCTATTAAAGCTATGTGTGTTTCTTTGTTTCTTTGTACTCTTTTTTCCAGTACTAACTTCAACGAGTTATCTATTGTGGATCGGCCTGCTCGAAAGCCCGCCTGTTCTTCTGGTTGTTTTGCCTCTATTTCTTTCTCAATGAGGTTTTTTAATATTCGTCAGTATATTCTGCCCAATGTATTTATGACTGCTATTCCTCGATAGTTTGTTGGGTCAACTTTAGGTCCTTTCTTATGTATGGGAGTTATATAAAGTACGTTTTTTTTCTATAAACTGTCAAAGTGTTACAATGTTGGTAGATATGTGATTAAAACGCTAGTAAATTTTTATACCTCGTGTTGGCAGAACTTTTTCAAAATTATGGTTATGTCTCAATTTTGAATGTCAACGTTTCTTAATTTGAACTCTTGAGAATTTTTTTATCTACTAGCAACATGATATTGTACATTTTCGTCATAGAAACAAAATATGAAAAGCTACTCATAACTCCCAAGGGACTTGTCAAATTATTTCTCCCTCAAACTCATGGTAACAATGCAACTACAATTAACGTCTTAGCAACCATACAATGAGGCAATCCTTGATGTTACTTACATATTCTAATTTTAAATGTAATTATGGCATTTTGAAATTTCATACTATTTTTACGAATATGCTAGTAGATAAAATATTGTATGTACCACGGGAGATATTCATGTTCTTTACCTTTACCCTACCAGAGGCCCTCGGTCTGTAACACATGTCAACCTCAGGGAAAAAACATATTCATATCTCCCTTAATGCCTAAATATCTATTTTAACTTGGAATCATCATCATCAATAAAATCGGATAAAAAAAGAAAACCAAGAAATATTTTAAATGCGAAAATGAAGCAAGCGATATTAAATTATGACATATCGGTCAAAATGCCAATCATTTTTTAGTGGAAAAAAAGAACTAAAAATCTATGTACCAACATTATTAAAACTAGGGACCCTGCAGGAATGCAACTTATCCCCTAGAAAGTTGACCTTAAAAATTATTATAAAAAAAAGTGCTTTAGGATGTTTTCCATTCCTGTGGGATATTCTCCCCATTAATACATCGTTGATATAAGGTTTTCAGCTTGGTAATAAATTTTTCTGGTGCGTACCTTATTAGTTCTGGGTAGATACCTCCTGGTTCTGGAGCTTTCTTCAATTTTGTTTGCATAACAGCTTCTTTCACCTGATCTACGTCTATACGTACTGGTATACCATTATGTACGAAAGAACATGCTCTACAAAATACTCTGTATATAGAAGTATTTACATCCTACATAAACCTATAGTATTAAAAACTTACATTTTATTGAAACGTTTAACCATGCACGTTTGACATTTCAATTACGTTAGACAAATATAACCTCAATTTTGACATGGGGGAAACTGTTATACAGTTGATCGGTAAGTACAAAATTTAAGGTTTTTTATAAAGTTTTGACACTGACAGCTGATTTTAAAAAATGGACTATACACTACATTATTTTTAGCGAATAATACTTTACATATGCAAAATCATATAGGGCGTCCCATTTAAAGCGCAAATGTTGAATTCCTATGTGCCAAATTTGTGTTTAAAATGTAGGCCGTGGTGTAGGGTACAAACTCGTATTTAAAACTCTAAACTATTTGGGATATTTGTATTAATCACGAGGATTTCCAGGCACCTGTAATTAAACATGCAAGTGCATGCAGTATTTATTTTTATTTTTTAAATCCAGTCAGTTCTAACATTATATTACAAGAACAATCATATGAATGCAAGTTCGACAACAAGTTTCCTATTATAAAAGGGAGTAGATCAAAGTCAGGTACTTCTAACTGTCTACAAAGGTCAGTGAACATTTTATAAGAACTTCTAATGTGCTTTTTCATATTAAATTTGGATTTGATATAACTATAAAGAACTGTTTAATTAAATTTAACTGTTTTTTAAAGTAAGCTACTGAATTTATTTTCTAAATTCAAAGTTAAATCAAGTTTTTGATATTTTTAGCTGTCTATAATTTGAAATTAACTTTTCGAGGATTTATTTAATTTAACATAATTTTAATAAGTAATGTAAAATTTTAAGATATTTTGAATCAAACCATTAAAGTGTATTTTTGAAGATTAATATTTTGTAAATGTCAAATTAAACTATATACTTGTCAAGTTTTGGAAAAGTTAAAAAGCAATATTTTTAAATGTACTCGAAGTAAATACATATTATAGATAAATAATATTATCATATTCGCTTCCCTATTATATAGAATCTTGTTCGCAACATCTGCCGATAGACGTTCTATTTTTCCCAAAAATAGTAAGATGAATTCGGAGATACTATATATCCAGTTTCATGATTAATTTCATGAGACCAGAGAACTGCCTCATTTACATCAATATCAGTAATTGACTACTGACATATTATTAGTATCTAATTACTGTGTGAATAATGTAAGACTATCCATTGGCAAATTATTTTTTGGCATTAATCAATTTACCCATGCTAGTAACAATTAATTGTCGGTTTTTTTATGTAGTCGCTGTGTTGTTATTTTGTTTACAAACACCATGGTAACATTAAGTAAATTGCCTATGTCTAATTTTGCAAAATTCAGCCATGTACAGTCTTAACATTATTCGCATTAATCAATTTACCCATGCTAGTAACAATTGTCGGTTTTGAAATTACAATGAAATAATCCAGTTTCAATTAGTTTCAGTAATCACTGTGTTGTTATTTTGTTTACAAACACCATGGTACCATTAAGTAAATTTCCTATGTCTAATTTTGAATAATTCATTACATTATTCTCACTGTATAATTGAAGGGCTTGAAAACATGGCCTAAGTACAACTTTTTGAGATTTTCAAGTAAGGGATGTTTTAAAATCATGAAGTGCTCGTTTTTTTTTGGTGACACAACGATCTAAAGTCTAAGCTACGCGATAACATCAAGATTGGTAGAATTAAGTTAGTTCTACCAATACTGGATAACATAGAGTCTCTGTATATAGGTTACTATACAGGATCTCTAGGATAACACAGAGCCAGTATACCGGGTGTCCGTTCTCAAAGTCGAACATAGGCGTTTAACATTGTATTGCACGTTTTTGTCGATTCCTGCTCGCCAATTCAACTTACAGAAAAGGTAATGGTATCAATGGAAAGATAAAATTATTACGCATCAAGTGATACCAATAATAATATTCAAGATGAGATTTTTATTTTAAAATACTAATTTATAACTTGGGAAATTTTAAATATGCCATGCCTTGCTTTTCAAGTTCGATAGCATTTGTCAGAAAAATTGATAATTAGTCGGCATAAATCAGGTATTTTCTGTCAACGTCTGTTGAAATAATCTACAGAAAAATGAATTATTTCAATAAAGAACGAGTGAATGCACTAATGTTAATTGCCTATGTTCGACTTTGAGAATGGACACGCGGTATATAGGAGAGTACCGCCATTCTTTGATCCGTGAAAATGCCGCCATCGCCGCCATTTTTGTTCCCATCAGCAGTAACTGATTGAGTTACGTCTAAAATTTTACTTGAAATTGGCAAGACCGTAAGTCTATGTCAAATTCGAGGTTAGCAGGTTATGTTTTGCGTCAGTCTGTGTCAGATAACAAACAAAACCAAACCTGCTAACCTCGAATTTGACATAGACTTACAGTCTTGCCAATTTTAAGTAAAATTTCGGATTGCCGATAAATGTCACATGACAGAGGCACAAACATGGCGGACGTGGCGGTACTCTCCTATACCCACTGGCTCTGGGATAACATAGAGTACCTATACTTATTATATAGGTACTCTAGGATAACATACAGTGGCTTTATACAAAACAGTGTGGCCATAGGGATGTCTTCGCCGCTATTGGTCGAAGCGAATATCCGCCATTAACAGGCAAAATATTTAGTTACTTCTAAATTGTTCTCAAATAGGTTGGTAGAACCTGTTTATTAGGTTATGGAAGAAAATAAAACCTTTGAAATCTGACAATTGTAAATTGTCAGTGTCAAATAATTCATTAGCGTCGCAAGCGGGTGAAATTTTATCATCTATTGCCCTGAAAAACTAATATTCTGCACAGTATTTAAATGTGACAATTTGGAATTGTGCTATTGTTGTACCTAATAGCAAAAGATGCGTTCGACTTGGAATGTATCATAAAGAGATTACATCGGTGCTACGATGAATGGGGCTTTAGCATAAGTTTAGAAAAAACGGAGTATCTATTTAGTAATCAACTCGGAAGCACAATATGAAATCTTAATAAATGAAGATGTCGCTGTAAGACAAGTAGAAAGGTTTAAATACTTCGGTGTTACAATACAATTCTATGAAAAAGGTTTGGGAACAGAAGAGCTCAAAACTCGAATAGTACAAAGTAAGAAGATAATGGGATGCTTGAAATCAATTTGATGGGGCAATACTATCTCTAACAAAAACAAAAAAAGAATAGGTGAAGTAATGGTAGAGTCGATGCTATGTTATGGCAGTGAAGTATGGACTGTAACAGCGGAAATGAAACGAAGACTAGACACAGTTCAAATAGACGAAAAAGCGGAAAGGTATCGAGATGAGATAGAGTGACGAACGAGGAAATAAGACGCAGAATAGAGGCACCAGAATGAGTTGTGGACAGAACCGAACTGAAAACGTTAAACTGGTTTGGTCATCTGATGAGAATGGAAGAGACGACGTGGCCTATGAAGATCTTTAAATGGTCGCCGCCGGGTAAGAAAAAAAGAGGTAGACCACACAAACCGTGGAATGAGGATATTCGGAGAGCCATGGAGGAGAGGGACCTGGAAGAAGACCAAGCACAGGACAGAAAGGTTTGGAGACAGGGAACAGGAAGACGGCATTTAGCTGTATTGTAAACTACCATAACTGAAACCGGTTGTAAACTTCATGCAACACCTTAAAGCACCACGAACGAACGCCAATGAAAAATGTCAAACGTTCAAACATAACAATGCACGTGCAGCTAACATGAACTAGTTAAAATAACTAGCGCCAAAATAATGACCACTCAAAAACGTTCGATTATTTCTAAAGGCACTGTATATCTCTACGCTCAAATTTGCCTGAAAATGGCCGCCAACGATCGTATGGCCACACTGTCTTGTACATAGTCACTGTATGTTATCCTATCCGATTGTTGGCCGCCATTTTCAGACAAATTTGAGCGTAGAGATATACAGTGCCTTTAGAAATAATCGAACGTTTTTGAGTGGTCATTATTTTGGCGCTAGTTATTTTAACTAGTTAGCTACACGTGCAGTGTTATTTTTGGACAATGACAGTTTGCATTGACGTTCGTTCGTGGTGCTTTAAGGTGTTGCATGAAGTTTACAACCGGTTTCAGTTATGGTAGTTTACAATACAGCTAAATACCGTATTCCTGTTCCCTGTCTCCAAACCTCCCTGTCCTGTGATTGGTCTTCTTCCAGGTTTCTCTCCTCTATGTCTCTTGAAATACCCTCATTCCACTGTTTCCGTGGTCTACCTTTTTTTTTCTTACCCGGCGGCGACCGTTTAAAGATCTTCATAGGCCACGTCGTCTCCTCCATTCTCATCAGATGACCAACCCGTTTAACGCGTTTTGTTCAATTCTTTCCACAACTGATTCTGGTGCCTCCATTCTGGGTCCCAAACCTTTTTTATCGATTGTATTGTAGCACCGAGGTTTTTAAACATTTCTACTTGTCTACCGCGACATCTTCACTTATTAAGACTTCATATTGTGCTTCCGAGTTGATTACTAAATACTGCGTTTTCTCTAAACTTATGCTAAAGCCTCATTCATCAATGCAGCGATGTAATCTCTTTATCATACATTCCAAGTCGAACGCATCTTGTGCTATTACAATAGCACAATTCTAAATTGTCACATTTAAATACTGTGCAGAATATTAGTTTTCAGGGCAATAGATGATAAAATTTCACCTGCTTGCGACGCTAATGAATTATTTGACACTGACAATTTACAATTGTCAGATTTGAATGGTTTTATTTTCTTCCATAACCAAATGAACAAGTTCTACCAACCTCTTTGAGAACAACTTAGAAGTAACTAAATATTTTGCCTGTTAATGGCAGATATTCGCGTCGACCAATAGCGGCGAAGACATCTCAATGGCCACACTGTCTTGTATATAGCCACTGTAGTATAACACAGAGCCAGTAAATATAGGAGAGTACCGCCATTCTTTGATCCGTAAAAATGCAGCCATCGCCGCCATTTTTGTTCCCATCAGCAATGACTCAATCAGTTATGTCTAAAATTTTACTTGAAATTGGCAAGACTGTAAGTCTATGTCAAATTCGAGGTTATCAGGTTATGTTTTCCGTCAGTTTGTGTCAAATAACAAACAAAACCTAACCTACTAACCTCGAATTTGACAGAGACTTACAGTCTTGCCAATTTTAAGTAAAATTTCGGATTGCCAATAAATGTCACATTGACGGAATTGTGCTACAAACCTCAAAGTGACGCATATGACAAAGGAACAAACATGGCGGACGTGGCGGTACTCTCCTATATCTATAAGCCGTTCACGACCTTTTTGGGACAGAGTTGGCTATGATTTTTTCTTTTCATGTTGGACTAACTGATTCGATGATGTAGCGGATGCAATTTTTTTTTCTGTCAGTGTCTGTTCGACATTTTCTTGCCACCACATTGCCAGATTTATTATTTTATATTCGTAAGAAAATAAATGATTTATCAAATGTGTAAAAATAATTCTTTCTACAGCCGTCAAAAAAACGTGACATTTATGCATCGCTATAGATACGCGAAGTTTAACTTTTTTTAACATGTGAAAAAATAATATTTTTCGACGACTGACATCGAAAGTAGATTTTTCTCACTGTAATTTGACAATAGAAAGTTGACATTTGCCGCTGAGCGTGCGTTTTCATCACTTTGCCGCTCGCCGAGCGTTTTGGGTTTCCGCGTGAACAAAATAGATAGCCACGTCCGAATATTTCCTTGACAATGCCCGTCATTTGTTGAAATAATCGCGTCACATGTCATAGATTACGCGAGTAATGTTAACTTGATTGTCAATAAATTTTTGCAATAAAATGAAATATGATATTTTCCTTTAATAATATGCTCAGTCGTCGAAAAAATAGTATGTATGTTTCGAGCTAAAAGTGCGCTTGCCGCTTTTGCATGATTGCTGGTTTCGGCTTTGCCTCAACCAGCAATATTCATGCGCAAGCGGCAAGAATGCACTTTCAGCTCTTAACATACAATATACTATTCTTCACGGCTAGCAGTGAAAAAACGGTTTTGGAACACCATTTCCTTAGTTACAACACATATAAACCGTTACTTACATAATAATATTACTCTACTTATTTGCTATATACGTATGATTTTGTTGCAGAGAATCTTTTATTCTTTTTTTGACGGCTGTAGAAAAAACGTTGTTTGCATTTAGTGGCAAAATTCGTGTTTTTATGGCGTGTTTGAATGACTTTTCTGCCTCGACCTAACGGTTTCGGCGAAAATTGACATTCTCACGCGCCATAAAAAAACACTCATTTTGCGCACTTAATACAAAAATTACTATTCATTTCCGTCAAAGAAAAAGTCAAAATGCTAAAAATAATTGTGTTACAACAAAAAATTTCCATTAAACGATTGCTACTTCCAATTTAAAAAGGCTATTACAACAATAGCACAATTCTAAATTGTCACATTTAAATACTGTGCAAAATATTAGTTTTTCAGGGCAATAGATGATAAAATGTCACCAGCTTGCGACGCTAATGAATTATTTGACACTGACAATTTACAATTGTCAGATTTGAAAGGTTTTATTTTCTTCCATAACCAAATGAACAGGTTCTACCAACCTCTTTGAGAACAACTTAGAAGTAACTAAATACTTTGCCTGTTAATGGTGGATATTCGCGTCGACCAATAGCGCCGAAGACATCCGTATGGCCACACTGCCTTGTATAAAGCCACTGTAGAATAACATACAGTCACCCTAACAATCTCAATCGGGACGAAGGCTTTCCCCTTCCTTCTATGTGGAAAGTGCTCATTCTTAAGCCCCGCTCACCGCCACTGAACCGCGACGGCACTTGCTGAACCGCGGCGGCTCTTGCCTATAAATTCTCGCCTTTCTCCTTTCGAAAGTTAGTCGAGTTTCGCCTCTAACGTGGTTCACCGTTAGTTACCGTGCTCTTCTATCCCTTCCCTTGCAAAGAGTTTCGCCTCTGGCGTGGTTAACACGTTAAGTTACCGTGCTCTTTTGCTTTTTCCTCCTGATGAAGCCCCTTACGAATGTTGGCGAAACGTTGAGTTCTTCGATTTCAATCATGACACGGTCCAATCCCGGAAATCGTTTGTTACTTAATGAAAATGGCCGTGAAAACCTCCGAAATCAATACAAATAGAAACAGGTTCAGCAATGGTGAAACAAGTTTTTTTCGCCCGCAGACAAAACAAACTTTCTTCGCCCGCTGACGTCATTTTAGTTATTATTTATAAACACTCAGGGTAAAAAGCAAACCAACGCAAAATCCAAAAGTTGCTGTTGGTGAACGAAAGATCTGGCGAAAGTGGTAAATGAAAAGAAACAGCTATATTACAATGGTTCTCTACAAGAGATGAAGCATATTGGATACAATGTACTAGACATAGATATATCGTAAAAAAATAAATAAACATAAGAAAACATATTTGTTGGTAAAGAAAGTGTGAAGATATATATAGAATGATGAGCAGTTCTAGATCAAGAGAAGCTTGGAAGTGTATAAATTCCTTAAGAAGAAATACACCTGTAAAGGTAAAAATATACGCAATCGGAACAGATAAGTGGAGAGAATACTATGGACAACTTCTGACAGAAGGCAGAAATAAATACAAGGAGAAAATAATAAGGTTTGAAAAAACAAAAATGAAGAAGTGGAAGATATTTTCGTACAGGAGATACACTACGTTGTAAAAAGTATGAAAAACAATAAAGCGCTGAGTCTAGGGGGGCATTCCTATTGTGCTAGTGCAGTTTGCTCTCATGCAAGTTTTAGAAGTAATCCAAGATACCTTCAATAAATGCTTGAATGGCGATGACGTACCTTCAGATTAGAAACTTTCGTTCATAAAAGATATAAGAATGGAGATAGCGTGATTGTAGGAGGATAAGCGTTACTACCTTGATAGGGAAGCTGCAGGGACGAATAGTTAAAAATCGAATAGAACAACATATAACACAGATTGAGCAGCAAAGCGGCTTTCGTCCAGGTGGATTGTGCATTAATAACCTGTTCAGTCTAAAACAATTAGCGGAAAACAAGATAGCGCCCGGCAGAGAATTACATGTAGTATTGGCGACATTAAAAAAGCATATGGTTCTGTGCCGCAAAGTAAACTATGGAAATCAATGAACTCGAGTAATATAAATCCGATTTACATACATAAATGTAGTGAAGAGACTATACCTTAACAACTACGGAGTGATAATAAGGGGAAAATCAATGTTAGAACCTATAACTAAAGGTCTGAAACAAGGTACTATTGCCCACACTATTCAAGGATTACCTAAATCAAGTGCTAAAAGAATGGACACAGAAATGTCAAAAAATGGGAGTGCAGTTAGAGGAGGGGTATGCTCACACGTTATTGCTTGCAGATGACCAGTTATTACGTGCAGAAGATGAAGAAGGCTTCACAAATATGGTAAGAAATTAATGGAAGTATATAATATATTGGGACTGGAATTGAATCTGACAAAAACCCCATATATGATTTTAGGGGGGAAATGAACAAATATAACTATGGAATATGGTGTCTATCGCCCACGCTATTCAAGCCTTACCTAAATCAAATGCTAAAAGAATGGACACAGAAATGTCAAAAAACGGTAGTGCAGTTAGAACAGGGGTTGTCCACACGTTGTTGCTCGCAGATAACCAGTTATTACTTGCAGAAGATGAATAAGACTCCACATATATGCTAAGAAAATTAATAGAAATAAATAATAGATGGGGACTGAAATTGAATCACAAAGGCCCAATATATGGTTTTAGGGGGGAAAGGAATAGGTTATAAGTATGTAATATGGTACTAAAAAATATACAGACAACTACAATTATCTAGAAGTAGTAGTTATAAAAAATGGTAAAGAGGGCAGATATATTCAATAAAATAGGAAAGGGAAAAAATAACTAGAGCATTACATCCTATCCTATGGAATGGGGGAATAACAGAGACACTCAAAGAATGATATACAAGACGATCTTTGAAAGCTGCGTAACGTATGGCATCGAAGTATGGAGAACAAACGTTAACGTGGAATCACAGGCTAGAAGCAAAATTGATTTTTTAGAGTAGGTGAAAGAAGTTCTGAAATCATATATTTTAATTCCCAAAGTATGTTAAAACCTATAGAAGAATTGAAAATTTTAATCTTATGGAGGCGCCCAGCGTTGCTATTCTTAATTGAAGCTCGCATTACAGATGAGATAGAGGATTGTGAAATACATTTTCCAGGGTATAGTACAATAAGGTGTAATTCTCAAAGTCGAAAGACCGGGGCCGTAGTTTAAGTGTTGAAAAACAATATCGGATTTAGGGTAATATCGAATATCCCGTATAACAAGAACTTATGGCTACTTTCAATCTGTATAACAAAAGGGTTTCATCAAGGTTTGTACACGGTAGTGTACCGTTCTCCAAGCTTAAGCGATGGTAAATTTTAATTAAATTTCAAGAATGGTGTGACGAATATGTATCAGACCGAAGCAAACATTTAATTATAGGTGATTTTAATATTGACATGTCCAAAGGCAGTTTAACAAATTTAATTCAACATCTAGGCAAGAAACATTTAGTTTGCGATTATACAAAGGTGACTGAAACTTCGAACACATTAATAGATTTGGTAATAACTAAAATTTCGAATTTAAATGTTGATGTCCTAGATTCACCGAAGATCACTGACCATTGCGGTATAGAGCTCAGATTTCGTAAACAATGCATAACCAATGAGTTCAAAACGGTGCGTAGGAAATTCTTTGATGACTACTCACAAACTGGTTTATTGAATAAATTGGCTAATTATAATTATGATATAAGTAAAAATATACACATTGCAGTTGCAGGAATTGTGCAGTCTTTGCAGAATTGCTTAGCTGACCTGATTACGTACCGCATTAGCAAGGTAAAGAATTCTTACACGTGGTTTTCCACAGATTTGCAACAATTACAGAAATATCGAGACACGTTATACAAAAAGGCTAGATTATCTGCAAATGCAAATGATTGGAAACATTATAAAGAAATCAGAAACAAATATAGCAATTTGATTAAAGACAAGAAAAATCGCTACTATGCAAATAAGAAAGTCAAGTCGATTAAAAAAATACGTGGAAAACTATTAAACATATCCTGAAAAGCCGGAAGGAGAATTTACACCGAAAAACATTGTATTCCAAAGAGTAGGAGTAACCGATTCCAAAGAGATAGCTGAAAATTTTAACCAATACTTCATAAATAGTATTGTCGACATAAATCGTGATATACTAAACACCGATTTTGAAGAGGCATTTATACCTGATCCTGTTAACATCTTTAAATTTAAGGAGATTTTTGTAATCGATCTTGAGAAAACAATAACGAGCATAAAAAGAAAGGGTAGCGCAGATGGCATTTCTGTTCAGGTTCTAAGAGATGCATTGCCAATTATAGGAAAACCTCTGGTAAAATTAATAAATGATTCGTTAACGAGTGGAATCTTCCCAGAATCCTGGAAGAAATCCAAAGTAATTCCTATCGGAAAAATTGTGGGTACAAAGAAATGTGAGAATTTAGACCAATTAATACGTTGCCGGTGTACGAAGAAATTTTATAAAAAATTGTCAAAGACCAATTGCACGAATTTATCGAAGCAAATAAGATTATAAGTGGCAAACAATCCGGATTCAGAAGCAAACATCCGTGTGAAACGGCATTAAATTTAGTTTTAGCAAATTGGAAAAGTGAACTTGATCAACAGAAAAGTGTAGTGGGAGTGTTTCTCGATTATAAGCGTGCTTTTGAAACAATCGATAGGAAAAAATTGATTACAAAACTGGACAAATATGGAATACAGGGAATCGAGAAACAATGGTTCGATAGTTATCTATCTTCGCGAACTCAAACAACTGTGTATAATGAAGAAGAATCGACGGAAATTCTTAACACATTGGGGGTTCCTCAGGGATCCGTATTAGGTCCATTGTTATTTCTACTGTACATCAATGATCTGGAAATAAATATCAAACACTGCTCGCTAAATTTGTTTGCTGACGACACATTAGTTTGGGTAACTGCGGAAAATACTACTGATGCCGTCAAAAAAATAAATACAGATCTTGAGATAATATCACAGTGGTTACAAATCAATAAACTAAAATTAAATATGGCAAAGCAAAGTGCATAATTGTGTCAAATAAAATTAATAGTGAAAATATAACTGTTAAAGTAAAAATAGACGGTCTAGAAATAGAACAAGTACCTGAAATTAAATATCTGGGAGTTATTATAGATAATAGACTTACTTTTCGTAGTTATATAAATTTTATCATTAAGAAAGTTGCTAAAAAAATTGGATTTTTTGGAAGAATAGCTAGTAAACTAAGTATTAATACTAAGAATTCTAGTCTATAAAACCATTATTTAATTACTGTGCAAATATCCTCTTTCTTTGTTACGAATCGGATTTACAAAAGTTGCAAAAACAACAAAACAGAGCTATGCGCAATATTTTACGATGTTCTAAATATACGAATATTAAGTTAATGCTAAATACGTGACAGTGGCTAAGTATCAAACAACGTATTTATTTTAATACAATGGTTTTGATTTACAAAGCTGTTAATAATTTATTACCAAATTATATGTCGGATCATTTGATTATAAATGCTGACGTTTATCAATATAAAACAAGTAATCGATTTGATTTTACGCTGCCTAAATTAAATAAAGCGAGTACACAAAATTCTCTGTATTACAAGGGACTAAAAGTCTATAATTCGCTTCCTCAAGATGTAAAAAAATGACAAATATTTATAGTTTTAAAAAATATTTAAGCAGCTTTGTGAAACAATACTATTAATATTAATGTTATTAATGATAAATAAGTTAAGATATAATAATAATGATTCTATGTACTAGTATATTATACTAAATAAACTTACTTACTTACCTACTTACTTACTAATTCACAATGAAAGTAAGTCGATACGAGATACGACCTGCCGAAATGGAGTACTGGCGTAGAAGCTGTTGCGTTAGCAAATTACACCACATCAGAAACGAAGTGATACGGGAACGAATGGGGGTGAACAAGAAAATATTGGAAATTGTGGCAAAAAAACAACTACTATGCTACGGGCACATGAGACAAATGGGTAAAAAGACGAAGAGAGACTACATCAGAAGATATGGAAGTGGGTACCAAGGGAATTGCCATTTTTGGTATGATCATGACCTGCTCGACCTTTCCCGACTTTCTCGATTAAATTGTCATTTGAGTACGAAAACAATATTTCCAAAGCAATAGATCAAAATAACTATTTATACTTTTCAATTAAGTTTATTGGAGGAAACACAGACACAGACGTTTTTTACCAGAAAAAATCTTACATGGAAATAAAACTTGCCAGCATCCTAAACCATTCCTCACTAATACAAAGATACTAAATTTACTTAAGTTCACAACATAATTGACAGATTTAAAGGCAATGTAAATCAGGAAATGTTTCATAAATAGGTGTTCATGTAATAGTCAGCCTAACTTTATTTTTGAAAGTATGCTGAGAAGCAAAGAATATGTCCAGGACATTCATCTTCTCGTTATATAAGTGGCACATTCTCCTAATGGGATCTCTAATGCCAGCATTCGTGCATGCCCGACTAAGATGGAACAAGCTCATGAGTCGTGTATTTCGTGAGGGCACTCTCAGTTCTATCAGTTTTAGTAAACATGGTGATCAATTAGGTTATTATATATCTTATAGAGAGTCATTAGATCAGGCTGTATACGTCGATCAGCAAGAGTAAGTAATTCGTAGTCAAGTAACGTTTGGTGTCGATCATCCTGTGGCTTAGCAGACGTAAAAACTTTTTCTGAATGCTTTCGATACTTACGCTATGTACCTCATAAAGGGGATTCCATACAGTGGTGCAATACTCTAACTGGGAAAGTACCAGCGTGAAATAAAGAAATAAAAACGATTGAGGTTTTCGAAATGGTCGACTGTTTCGAAATACGAATTCTAGCATGGAATATGCTTTGTTGACAATATTTTCGATATGTCGATCAAAGCCAAGCTTCGAGTCAAAGAGAATACCTAAGTATCTTATGCTGTCTACACGCTCGAGGAAATAATGACCAACTTGGTAATTACGGTCAATAATTTTAATGTTTTTAGTGAAAGTAATTTGTTTACATTTACTGTAACTAGGAAAGATTTTATTTTGGGTACAAAATGTAGGTATCAAACCTCTCCAAATCACGCTGGATTTGTAGACAGTCCATGTTGTGAAAAAGGAAGTTTGAATAAATGAGCAAGTTACTAGTGGCAGATTTAACTTTAACAAAGCCGTGCTGCTGTTCAATAATTTGTGATGATAAAACAGGATATATACAGTCATGAACCAGCCTCTTCAGGAGTTTAGGTAAGCTAGATAAAATAGAAATTGGCCTGTAGTTTTCAACTGTATGACGGGAGTCGCCTTTGTGAACTGGGATGATGTAGGCCAATTTCCACGTATCAGGAAAGGGGTCTTCCTCTAAACACTTATTAAAAATTAAAGTGAGTGGAATGTATAGGGAGGAAGCAGTCTGTCTAAGAAAGTAAGGAGGAGTTCGGTCTGGTCCCGCGCCTTTGTTAATATGTAGTGACTTTAATCCCTTTAGGACATCTGGTTCATCTAAAACAATTTTATGAATGGAAGCTAAACGAGAATCTTGTGCTCTCTGTGCCAGCTCATCGAGATTGAAAGAGTCGTCTATAGATGATTGTTCGAATGTGGCTTTGAAGAAGATGGAAAACATGTTACATATGTCTTGTGCATCATTGCATTTATGCTCTGCGAACGACATAACACTGGGATATCCATCAGAAGATTTCAGTGATGACACATAAGACCAAAAGCTTTTAATGTTTGATTGCATAGATGTTTCTACAGTGTCGAAGAATGACTCGTGACATTTTTGTGCTAATTTTTTAAATCGGGAACGTAAAAATGAATATTTCCTATAGTCCGAAAGATTCTGGTAAATCTTCCATTTTAGCCACCGTTTGCTTTTTTTCCTTGATAATTTAATCAATTCGTGAGTATACCACACAGGGAACTTTTCGTTTCTGCAGGACTGCAATGGTACATGTCTGTCAACTATATCGTAGATGTGGGCATAAAAACTACACAATGCTTCCTCCGTTGATAGGTCGTTAAATTCGCTTTCTCAGTCTTTCGACATTGATGGCATTGTAGTCACCCTTTCTGTAGTTTAGTCTCCGGGGTTCTCTATTTTTTAATTTGGTTGGAGGCACAATTAAGAGATCCAACACTAAAGGAGGGTGGTGCCTATCCTCAGGAAGAAGAGGGTCACTACTGCGCAAAACACTAACTTCGCTATTGCAGAAAACAAGATCGAGATATTCGGCATTTTGGTTTTATATACAGCTATACTGATGTAAATTTATATAAGACATAGTTTTGCAATAAAGCACTAGAGCAACCTGCATTCGAAGATGAACTAATGTCAGAGATGCTCTGAATGCATTCGTAGGGGAAGGTCCGAGAGATATTAGGTAAGTTAAAATCACCTAATAAACATATATGTTATAAGTGCGAAATGAAGGACTTTTGAACGAACTGCAGTTTATGGCCAAACGAGCGCGGCGAGCGAGGCACATAAATAAGTCGAGTCTAAAAATCTGCTTTTGTACCAGTTACATACATATTTTTTTACGAATAAAAATGTAACCAGTACTCGATCAAGCAAATGAGTGAAAAAACGTGTTGTACACCTAGTTTTTTTGCATAGTGATTCTTACAAGCCGAAAGTGAAAAAGAATCTCAGTCATTGACATTTCATGATTTTGCTGACAATTCACGGTTTTGCTGTCACGTAGAAATCCGGTAACCCGAAAAGCAGTAAATATTGTTAAAATAAAATAGTTAAAAAAAGTAAAAATAGTGAAAAGAAGTGGTACTTTCAATATGATTTTTTAACAAAAAACCTGAGTAATTTGATCATTATACAAAAAAAAAACGTTTGTACGTACAGTAAAATCCCTCTTAACGGACACTTTTCTTAACAGCACCTCTCAATAGCGTACACCTCTACACAACGGACGGTTTTTAATGTACAAAACTGTAGGAAATATATGGCAAAAAAACCTTTCAAAACAAACACGTCTTTACAACGGACAATTTCAGATTCCTTTGGGTGTCCGTTATGGATACGTTTAACTGCATTTTGAAATTCACAAAATTATACATAAGCAGTGCTGGGCAGTAATTAAATACTTTGTAAATAAATTACTAATTAAAGTACTTTATGTTGATTTGTCTTGGAATTGAATTACTTTTCAAACTATGTAATTGTAATTGACAATTGCCATTTTTTATAAAGTACTTGATAATTACCTTTTAAAATAATTAATTACTACATTCAATTACTCAATTACTTTTGAGTACTTAAATTACTCTAAAGGATTTAAATTAGTTTACAAGTATTTGAATTACTTGTGGTAATTGAAATTACTCACGGTAATTCAATTACTTTCTGATAATTCAAATACTAAATTACTGACCTCGATTAGTTATTAAATATCCAGAACGTAAGAAATAAGGTAAAGTCTAATTAAGTTACATGTTGCATGCATTTCTGGAGAAATATAAGTCTAATTTATGATTTTCTATGACTAGTGGGGCAACAGCTAGTTTTGTGCACGAGCAAAGATATATTTGGTGCTGGCGCGTATGTTTGTACGGTCAAAATATAATTTTATTTTTTCCAAAAAAATTTACAACGAATAGCGTCATTATACAATATTGGTTAATAATAATAATTTCTAAATTTTAATTTGCTTGTTTAAAACGATGTATGAGCTCATGGCTATCTAAATAGTACTGAATACAAATATAAGGTCTACGCTTTTCTATGACGTTACAATTTTCTCTCTTTATTTAAAAATAAGCACTTCGACGAAACAAAAAATCTACAGTTTTTGGTCAGGTCGGCTTTAAGTATGGCTTGTTTTATAATACTGTCAATGTGACATTTGTACAAAATGACAGTAAACTAACGCGCAATAAAAAGCAAGCGAGCAAGCAGAAGATCTTATTTTTAGTGTAGGAGACTTCTTCGAAGAGGAAAAACATTGAATTACATAGGTCAAGAATGTCTTGGTTTAAGTGCTATATAGAGTATCCCTTACATTAAAGGTTAGGTATATGTCAAATTCTTTTTGAAGTCTACATAAGACATAGGTACGTCTTAAACTTTATGGTTTGTTATTTTTGACGTCACAGAGAAAGGGTAATGTGTACACTTTACCACACCAATTTCTGGTTAGAGTAATTGAAAAAGTAATTTATGTTGGGAAATTACAATTACCAAGTAATTGATAATTGAATTACTATTTCATTTGAGCAATTGAAAATCTGTCAATTCAATTACTTCATTGGGCGGTAATTAGTAAGTGGTAATTAATTACTTTTTAAAAGTAATTTGCCCAGCTCTGTACATAAGGTAACAAGTATTTTTGTTGCTTTAGGCACATTCTAGTTTGCCATCCCTATTATTACTTCCTTTTACTACTATAAAGGAAGTATTGGATTCACCCCAAAAATTCGAAATTGAGTTTTCAACAGATCTTCACGTTTTAGAGTCCCCTGATCCCAAAAAAACATATTTTTTTTCATTGGTCTGTCTGTCTGTCTGTCTGTGTGTCTGTCTGTGTGTCTGTCTGTGTGTGTGTCTGTGAACAGAATATCTCAAAAACGAAAAGAGGTATGGCATTGAAACTTCATATATAAGTTTTGTGTACTATGTAGATGAGACAGCAAGCTTTTGAAGAAAATCGCATAACCGGAAGTAGGTGTTTACTCTTGTGATTTTTCAGTTTTTTTCGATTTTTTCAAAAACGGCTCTAACAATTTTTTTTAAATTTTACATTTTTCTTACATTTTTAATGTGTATTGATGTGAGATAGGTGATTTTCCAGTTGAATACTTCTAAAGTGGGTTTATTTTGTTTTTTTTTCTATTTTTTTTATTAACTCCTATTTTAAATAAAACACCCGGTATATTATTACATTTTTGAATTCACCTTAAAATTCTAGAGAAAATTTGTCTCTTCAACTAACACTCGATTTTGTAGGTACCGTTTTTGTAGAATTTGTAATTTTTGAAAATTTTTAACAAATGGTTAAAAATTAAAAATGAAATTTTTGACTAATTATAAGATCACTGTAAAAGGAAGTTGTGTGAGTGTATCACACCAGATTTTTTTTTGTTTATGTTCGTTAATTATAGCGATGGTTGACTCTGTCACTTCAGATTCGTGATATATTTTACTGGGACCGACAGTTTTCCAGTTTAATAGTAATTTTTAAGTTTTAAGTGTGAGTACTATTCTGCGACTCAGTGGCCCGGAATTCCGGTATTGTTATATAAACTGTCTTCTATATGTGTATTATCACTGCATGCAGTAATTTAAGTTTAAAAGTAAACGCGTGGTAAATGAAATAATCGTTTGTATGACTTAAGTCGTTATAGCCGAGCGGTTTGTCAATTTTTTCTCGTAAATTCGTTCGTTATACCCGAGTGTTCGTTATAAATAAACCTAAATATATGTACGTAAAAGAATGGCTTTTGTTGATCGGGATTTCATTTTTGCATGTCATAAGCGAGTTCTACTGCAGATTCTGAAAAGTATTTAGTACTTGAACCGTTTTGTCCCTCCAAACATGCATGTTGATATTGGTAGTTCCACGATTCAAGCGCAAACTTTAAAAAATAGTACTTACTCTATAAATTATTATTGAATAACAACTCAATTATTCACTGAATACATTTTTTGTCAAATGCAACTGTGGAACTTTGAACGCTAATACCTTAAACATTTTAAATATGCATCTAGATCCTTATGCTTTTAATCGTTTCAATTCATATAGCTATTTATCTTTTGAAATGCCTTGCTTTGTTTCTGTTATGTACTTTTTATTTTTTAAACTCATTTTAGAGTAAATCGAGAATTTAAAGTTGATTTTTTAAATATATTTCTTGGAGCAAACACTGTATTAATTTTCTACAAGTTAATTGTGAATGATAAAGCTATTAGGTACACAGCAATTATCTTAAACAAATTGCCAGACATGTTTTCTATGCAACTGATTTCAGATTCTTTGCAAACTGGCATATTTATTAATTAGTGACTTTGGGGGGCCTATTGTTACGTAGGAAATAGTTTAATGGTGTTATTGCCGACTATATTTGTATTAAAAAACACTTTATATCATAATAACTGGATAAAATTTAAATGAAATATTCTTAAGCATAAAAGAAGTCAAATAATAAAGAAATTAAAGGAAGTTTAAAGTTTCGACCTCATAAAATTTATTTTTATTTTCATTTAACCAAGTTGCTGCAGTACAGAGCAATTGGAATAATTGTCATTGTGAATATAGAATAATGCGAACTGCGTTCATAAAATATCAAGTTATTCACAGTAATGGCCATATATGTTAATAATCTAAAAAACAACATTCTAATGCTCTAATGTATCTTTTCCATTGTGCAGGAATCAATCATGTTGATCGGTGTGCTAGGCATAATAGAAGCATTACACAATATAGCTCCAACGGAACTGCTTGTTCGAAGCTGCATACTAGAACCACATAAAAAGAGGCCGGTGGAACATAAATAATGGAAGCCATTACTTTGGACGGGAAGAAAAAGTGGCAGCGGTTTGTAGCGCGTTCGAAGGCTACGTCGGCTACGCGAGACGCGGGGAGCGAGAGAGACGCGTTGATCCTATCTAATTCCCAACACTACGCGGATGTGAACAACCTTGGAAGTTCATACCGGCGTCAGGCAGCCTTTCCAGTGCGGCCAAAGGCGGCGTGAGCGTGAGCGTGGGCGTGGCGTGAGCGTGAGTGAGCGTGGACCTGCGCGTGGGGCGTGATCGACTATCTGTAATCAACTTCAACTCTTGGGGTCCGAGATAGAGTGTCCCTGAGAATGGAAGGGGTCGTTGTTCTTGTTTTGTAGACTTGCAATGACGTGCCACGGAAGGTCGATGTTCGGTTAAAACGAATTGGAAAGTTGCTTGCTCCCACAACGCGTGCTTTAATGATAGGATTTTATTTTTGAGGCGCGTAGCGGGTGAAAACAAATGAATCTGAAACTCGCCTAGACCCGCCTACTCGAAATAAAGAAGAAAATGCATGGACGTGGTATGCCGCTATTGGGGAAGTAATGTTCAGACATTTAAATGTTAAATGGTTAATATGGGTCTCATTAATATTTATAGCTTGTTTTTGCCAAGTGCGGGGGACATAGGCACAGAAAATACACTCACCCGGTTTTCGGCGACTTCTTGTCCTACCCATAGAGAGTGCCACTGATTCTAAATTTGCATAAGATGATGGAATAAATAAATATACACGTACGCGTGGGTGGTCACGGTAGGAATTGCAAAAGCAATTTGCTTCATTTTTAACGGGACGGTCGAGTAACTTTGTTAATGATGGAACTTAATAATTCCGTACCACATAAATGTAGTTCAGTGATGTTGATAATATTTTTTATGAGCAGAGGATGTTTGAAAAATTACTGCAATGACTTGCTTTTTCAAAGCAGTTTTATATAATGTGATACATTTTTTTTCATCGAGTACAATTCAAAACGGGCAGCGGAAGTTTAATTTCCTAATTTTGATGGCTGCAGGAGTAACTAAAATTATAATCGGGTTGTGTGGTATTACAGTAGCCTTCAATTCTGTGGAGGGCTTTCAGTTGCTTATTTAGAATAACGTAAACGTGAACGGATTACTGTAAGCCGGCTTACAAGTTTAATAGTATGTTGCTTTTTGGTACATCATGCAGCAATGGAAATGTATATTACAATATTATGGAATTTTTATACTTGTAATTAATTCGTCGTACAAGTTTCACGCTATCCTAATTGCTTAATTAGAAATTAATTTGCATCAATTAGTTACCTGCTCACCGTTACTTTTATAGTCATACAATTAACGTTCAATTTCTTTTTTTAATGTTTTATCTACATTTTTATCGCGTTGTCTGAGATTGAATAAAAAGTAAAGGACATTGACAATACAGACTTAGACTCGAGGAAAAAAGTTTCTAACAAAATCTAACGTAATTAGTGGTCACAACTTGTCTGGTAGATTTTTAGGCGTGAGTTGAAACTACGGCGTCATCAATATTTTTTATAACAATAATCTCTATATTTGATGACAATTTGGATAAACCATAATATAATCCTTAACTTGTAAATTTCACTTTCTTCTTCCTAGTATTATAATGCAGGAGTCACCAGTGAGAAACGGAATCCCGGAAAAAAAGGAAAGGAAAAAAGGTCACGGAATTAAAGCCCCCGGAAAAAAGTCACCCGAGTAGTACTAGGACGAAAGGGTAGAAAAAAACAATTAAGAACCTCAATTAAGAGCTTCCAGTATATTCGACGCAACATCAGACGTCAGTTCTATACTAAAGCTAAATATTGAATGCCCACATATATTCGATTATTCTTTAAATAACATTTGCCAGTTCGGCTATGGGCTATAAAATATTACAATACTTAGAACAACGTGGAATAAGCGCTCGAGTTCTAGGTCGTCCAGGAACTGCAGCTGACTCCTGTTACGTCAGCGCCTTAGCCGTCGCGTCTCCTACACTCGGAATACAAGTCACTGGAAAGAAAGTTATCCGGAAAAAAAGCTCCCGGAAAAAATCACCCGGAAAAGAGTCATACGGAAGAAAAGCCCCCGGAAAAAGTCACCCGGAAAAAAGTCATACGGAAAAAAGCCACCGGAAAAAAAAGTCACCCGGAAAAAGAGCCTCCGGAAAGAAAAATAAGTAGTGTATAACAATTTATTTTTACTGTATACCATCAATAAACTACATACTGCATACAATACTGTAAGTAATATAATTAAGAAAACAACTATTCATTTAAATGTATTCTCTGACGAATATTGTGGCCCTTAAAAAATTGGGAATATTTCGGGTTCCTTGGGTGTAGTCTTGGCACATAAATTGTAACCTGGCCTGTAAATACTCATATTGCCGAATCCTTTTCATGGTAGTTGGTATACCAGCTACATTTTGCAATATCTTTGTTGTATCCACGGCTAGTTCTTGCCTCATTTTGCTTATGAGATGTAAAATAGCGTCTTCATTTAACAAATAGTTTAAAGCCATACCGTCAACAGGCAGACGGAAAGACAGACAGGCGGAATTGAAAAAACATGTTTTTCATCAGCTAGAGACCCTGAAACGTGAAGATCTGAAGAAATCTCGGAGGGGGCCTTTTAAAATAATAAACACGGCGACGGCGTTTCTTATGTATTTCGTCAACTTTTACTCCAGTGGTTTTGTTTCTGGTGACTTTTTTCCGAGTAACTTTCTTTCCGATGACTTTTTTTCCGAATGGTTTTTTTTCGGGAACTCTAATTCCATTTTTTTCCTGTGACTTTTTTTCCGCTACGCGTACCCTAAGGAGCGTACCGATACTTGTGGTACGCCAAGTAGAAGAATAAAATAAGAAAATCAATTAAAGAATAACAAATATTAACTTGCATAAACGAGAAATTGATAGCGGCGATACTATCACGTACTCTTAGAAACTGCAGACAGGAAGTCTTTGTAGTTAAATCAGGAGGCATTTAAAGCTGCCATGCCCGACATTTTAACGTATAACATATACAGTGTGTTTCACTTGAAACGAACACTCCTAAATATCTTCTATATTTTTAAGCATAATGATCTGGAGTTTTTCCTAGGACAATTTGGTTTCAAAAATTAAATCATTAGAACTTACATTCTAATAGCAGTAGTTATTTGTATATCAAGACACTGAACTTTAACCCTTTATCACGAATATAGATTTAGTTGCAGAGGCCTATAGGTCCGAG